>VZTM01036484.1:23461-71518 GCA_013400555.1 Jacana jacana
GGGGGTTGTGTGGAAACCCACCCCGAATCCCGAGCTGCCTTGGTGGGATTCTCTCGTGTCCTTCTCGGGCTGGAATGTTGACGCGTAAGATCATCAGAAAGCATCTGGTTTCGATTTTTCAGCTACCGATAAGCTCATCCATTGTATCGCCTCTGTGCCCGGGGCTTAGTCATTTTGGTTTAATCAAAATATCACATGCGGTTCACGGATATCTGAAACACCTGACAAAGTAGGATGGTGTGCTGTACTTTACTATACTAAGTAGGACTTGGATGTTATTTAAGACAAGCCCTCTATTTTAAATGAGACCTCAAGTGTTGACCAGGCGAATACGTTTTCACATAAAGCCTATCGTTTGTACGTATTTGGAGTAATTTTATGTGTAACCTGGGAAGATGCCCGGTATTTGCAGGATCACGCTGTTTAGGATGTAACAAAATGCTTTAAATACATACTCTTTGTTGATGTTGATACACTAAGTTGCAATTAACATTTTGTGGAACTATTTTTTCACGTTATAAAAATTTTATATACAGCAACAATGCCTAGGAACTAGCATGTTTTTGGGAGCTTCATTGTGCTCTGGGTTCAAGAATTACACCCTTTTTTCCCCTGGGAAGTGTAGAAGTGCTGAGGGATTTGGTTTTTTCCCTCCTTCTTGAAATACTTTGCTGAAGATCTCTCTATTTAGGGTGTTTTCTGAAAGCTTTCTCAAAATTAACATATCAATGCTAGTTTTATTACTCTGTTTTTATGGGAAGAGTAAGCTAAGAATAAATCAACGGGTATTCTAAAAGCAGTGCCTATAAGGGCCTGGGCCTTTACCAGGCTTTCAGTCTAGCGTTGCAGTTAGCAGTGTGTGTTCTCAGGTAACCCCATATTGTCTACTGTTAACTTTGATTTTTATAAAAATAAAAATATACAATAGTAATTTACAGTAGTGTTCCTGGCTGTAGAAGGAGATGTCATATAACCCTTTTTTTACTCTCAAATTAATTTCTTGGTCTCAGCTGAGCCCTGTCTAAGGAAGGGCTTTGGTATGAGGAACTGAAATAGGTTAAAATCAGCCTTCTCCTGAAGCTAGCTAAAAAGAGAGCTGTAGTTTTCAAAAAAGCAAAATAATTTCAGATCCAAACAGATGTTTAAAATTTAGCTTGGAGACCCTGCTCTGGGAGTCTCAGTTTAGGCTTCAGTGAATTCTTCATTTGGGAATCTGATTGTAACGTACTTCTTCCTGGCGCAAAATAGCATGCTGTAATTTAAAAAAAACCCCAAAATAAGTTAGTGTCATGTTCTAAAGTGATACTGTTTTATTGACTGATACTAATAAAGCATCTTTGTGGTATTTTCTTCTAAATACATAGAGGAGAAGGGGAATTAAAAGGCAAGACTTGAGATCTTAGTTAGAGGCAAGAGAGGTATGGGTAAGTTTAGGATTATGACAGTATATGTAACTGGCTTTCTGCCTTATTTCTCTGTCTGTTTTTAAAACATGATTGGACCCCTTCTGTGATTGTGTAGGTATGTTGCATGGTACACTACAGAAAGAAACTGTGAAGAGCCACCATTAATCACTGTAACATTTTTGTTGCTTTCAATAATAAGCTTTGCATGCATATGGAGTGTATGAAACTAAATCATCTGCACTACTGAAATCCATAAGCAAAAATAACCAGCTGTAGCAGAGTTGTGGGCCTTTTCTCCTGTTAATTATTCCAGCATTAGCAGTAAGGGGTTTCCTGCTGTCGCCACATTCCTTCAACACCCAAAAGTGAATGCAAAAAATAAATAAATGTGTGACTGCATATTTGATGCAACTGTGTCCTTTGTCTGCATGGAGGGTTTAGAAGAGTACTGTTAAGCGATGGCTGGATACCAGCTGCATCAACCAAGGTACAGCTTCAGATTGTTTATTGCTAATTTGTCATCATCCATCTCTGGTTTTAGTGGGAGTTTAAGGTATTCATAATACCATGTACACAGAAGGTGCCATCCCATAACTTTGGTAATTTTTATAGTCCTGTTAGCTTCCGGGAAAATAATCCTTTTAGTGATCATTTGCTTTCCTTGCAGAAATTTTAATTTAAATTAAAACTGTAGGCTGACTTTGTATTGAATTTTCCATGTAGCACAATATGTAATACACATGTATTTGGGCATATAATTATATAATCTGAAAATGAATTAAATTGCTTATTACGAAGGAAGAAAAGCCTGCATATTCTTCCTGTACTTTCAGATTTATATAATTTAGGATAATTTTTTTGTATCCGTTTATGTTAAAAAATAAGGATTGAGCGTGAAGGCCATGGTCAGGAAATTGTAGAGTATTGCATTAATTCTGAGATGGCCATATTAAATTAGCCATTTATGGTCTAGAGCTGTGCATTATTTTGCAATAGCAACTATTCATTAGCTGCCTTAAGAATTTCAGATGGCTGTGACAAAAATTTAGGGGTGATAGAGCATTGCACTAAGGTTCTGAGGTTACTTTGTAATTCTTGTAATGGGGAAAGAATTTTACTTTTGAGCTAAAACTTAAAACTCCATTGGAATTTGGTTGTCTGGTTGGAATTGGTTAGTTAAATCATTGACTATTTTCCTCATTGATAACGTTTGACTTGTATTTTTATGCTATTTACACTTACCAGCTGTGGAACTGATTTACTCTTGTGGCACCATTACAAAATGACGTTGGGGAATTACTGTAGCTCTGCAAAAAGTGTGTTACATTGTTGTCCCAGAGTGTAGATTTTAAAGAGAGAAGCAGGTTTGAGCAGACAATGGAGGGAGGAAGCCGTGAAAGGATGATAGTCACACTAGGTGATAGAAGTTCTTTGGCTCTTGATTCTGACTTAGAGGTATCTCAGAGATTTCGGGCCCTTGAGTCACAGGTTCTTACAGCTTGGCTTGTTTTATTGTTTGCCTTACTTGACTATGTTTGCTCTTAACTGTGTTGCAGTATATTTCATTGCAGTAGAGTTGTCAAATATCTCACACCACATAGTACTTGAAGTTTCTAGATGCGCAGACTTAAACAAATCTTTACAGTAGGATAAGGGTCAAATTTTTATGAGACCTAGAAGAGCAACTTGGTCTACAACACTAAAAGTACTGTATTTTTGAGACTTGTTCTTAAGAGAATTAGTACTTCTCTATTCAGCTCTGCACTACCGGGTTCCAGGTTGCTCTCACTTGAGCTCTTATTCTGCATTCACTTCCCACAACTCCTAAAACTCTTCATTTTTGGTCTGATACTGTCACTTATTTCGGATTTCTGGATATGAAAAGGCAGGAAAGTACAGGTTTTGTGCAGCATAGATTTTTTAAGCTAGAGATTTTTCCCCTATGAAAGCCTTGCTCTCTGTATACTCCTGTGGCAGCTTCTATGGAGTCGCCTCATCTGCACTGAGAACTTGTGTTAAAAGTCCTTTGGGTTGTGGCAGATGGTGAAACAATTCAGAATCCCCCCACTTACATACTTACAATGCAGGTAATACGGAGAAACACTACTTTGTCCTTTTTTCTTCTATTTTGTGGAAATGCTCTGTCAAGGAAATGTTACATGCTTTCTCTGAAAGCTAGTTTGTGTAGCTGTACCCTGTGAAAGAGACTGAGCATCCCCAAGACAGATACCATACCAGAAATGGAGATCTTGGTAAAATTGAGTTTAGTGAGAAGCTCAGCATTTATTCTCTATGTGTGAAAATTCTTGGATGTAATTGGAATTGCATTTTAATGAATGCGAGAATCTCAGAAGTAAAACTCAGAATAAAACTGGCGTGACCATGTGGCAAGGCTTGAGGAACTGCTTCGATTTTGAAAGATTGAGGAAAATAGACAAGTTTGGCAAAAGAGAAGTCAGGGAAACAGAAGCCTCTAAGTGTTAAGAGGAATTAGAAGAGCCAAAGCTACAAAGCAGTTGTCAGAAACAACAGAAAGAAAATCAAGCTAAAGATGTAACAGTGGAGAATAGCAGAGAGTTTGTGAGTCCGTTCTATTAGAAGCTTTAAATGATGTGTTTCCTCTTAGAGGGGGATGTTGCAGAAAACTGAATTGGACCAGCTTTTCCCTGGCAGCAGAAACGAGGCAGCACAGAAGAGACAGTTTTGGAAGACAGGATTTCTAGAATAACCCGGCAGTTTTGAAATAAAATGTCAACTGGTGTGTGTAATATGGTTTTAACACTGGAATGGTGAGTGGTGTCATAGAATCATAGAATGGTCCAGGCTGGAAGGGACATCTAGTGTCATCTAATCCGACCTCCCCACAGTCAGCAGGGACACCCCCACCTAGACCAGGTTGCCCAGGGCCTCATCAAGCCTCACCTTGAGTATCTCCAGGGAAGGGGCCTCAACCACAGGAGTCTGTTGGGCACTTTCGTTTCGTCAGTAGGTATCGTGGCAACGCAGACAATGAAATAAGTTGCCCTTATGCTTAACTGTTGCCTGTTATAAGGCAGCAGTGCTCTGCACTATGCATGCAAATACAACTGAGGGCTGGTTACATTTTCTGCCAGGCCTTTTGTCAGGCTTTTCTAATGATACAGAGGGGTTCATGCACAGGCACTGGAAGAGGAAACCAGCTGCAGCAGTTACGTTCTTGTAAACGTAGTGCACTACACAGCTTTTTCAAAACTTACCTATAATTAAGCGTAATGTCCAATTCAGTTTACACGTTAAAATTTGTCTTTAACTGTCTGGTAGATACAAAATTGTGAAAGAATCTGAAAAACAGGTGTTCCCAATACAGTTCTCTGGTGCAGCTCCACACATCCATAATCACCAATGTTGATAATTACTTAGAATATACGGTCAGGGATAGAGCAACGGTGACTTCTTTGTGTGTAGCTGCTAATGCTAATGCTATTATGGTAGGGTGTGTTGTTAGTAATAGCACCTGTGGGCTGTTCATGTCTGACTTGTGTTTCTTGCTTCTACAGGCAGTTAGCTACAGTTTGTTGAAGGGAAATTTAACTTGCTTCTTGACAGAGTTTCTGTTTCTAGATAAGTTACCTGAAAATAGGCTCAATTGCTTACTCATGTGTTATATTGGTTTGTCACTAGAGCCTGATGCTACTGCTTGTATTGCAGGTGAGATTTCTGCTGCAGTCAGTGAGCTGTTACCCTGTGGATACAGTCTCATGGAACTGCACAAACGTTTTATTGTTCAGTTTGTGCTGGAGAAATTGAAGATTCAGGCATTTCTTGTGCTTACTGCTCCTAGAAATAAAGTAATGTTGAATTCTGTACCTCTGGATGCTGAAGATAACTAGAAAGTACGTTCCAGTTAAATTCCACAGATTATAGACAGACCTGTTCTAGGAGAGGCAGTAACCAAAGATTGACACTAAAAAACCTTCTAAGTTCTGACCAAGAACTACTGATTTTGCTCACATGTGTAATTCTTTTGACTACTGTAGATCTGCTTAGGGATGGAAATATTTTCACAACTACTTAAAAAAAAAAAAAGTGTATTATATGAAGTACTGCATGCTTTTTTCTTGAAGTTTTGAGTAAATAAGCTAATCAACACAATAACACTGTTCAATATAAATTTTGATTTTGCTTTTATTGCAGATATTTGTGAATGAACTTAGCTGAATATGGATCCAGGTGGTGGAAGTCTTGGATTGCAAACACAAGAATCCAAAATGCCTCACACTATGATTATGCAGGATTTTGGTAAACATTTTAACTATTAAAAATAATGAATAACATCTAGGCCATTTTTCAGGTTTTTGATGTATGCTTATAAATGATACAAAGATGGAGAGTTGACTAATATAGTAATGCTATTTGCGTGATGTTTTTGAGAAAATTCAGAATTTGTGGTGGTGTATAACATGACTTTGTATACTTTGGCTGCTGATCTTGAAACAGCCAAAATATTGAAGTAGTTCTGAAAAAAAACAGGAGTTAAGTCTGTGGCCCAGTGTGCTTTAGATGAGACAGAAAGCTTTATCCAGAGTTTAACAGTTTTGTGGTGCACATGTTTCTGCTTGAAACCACACTGACTAGGTGTTACATCTCCAGCACACAGGAGATGTCAATAATGTCCAGTATGAGATGTAAACAACATTTGAGCCTTCAGTTCTCCTTTAGGGTATTTCAGTAACTGTGGCGGGAAACAATGTCTTTCCATTTGTGATAACAGATAAATTATTACATAGACAATCATGTACAGATTTAACAAAATCTAGATGTTCAGATATGCGTAGAAGTCTTTTGTTGAGAGCATCAATCCTGGGACTGTACTGATGCGAGAAAACTTGCTCTACACTGGTTTTTATTTTTCAAATGAACGCTTTTTATTTTGATGGCAGTGCTAAATAACCTCAGCAATTCTGAAGTTTTAGTGAAAGAATAGAAAGAAATCTTTGCTATCTTCTTTGTGAGGCTCCATTTCTGCATTACAGCAGGAGATGATCTTCTCAAGTATTGGGAAGGACCATGTCTTTGTTCTAACACGAATTAATATCCCTCAGAGTGTACCAGAATAATTGAATTTGCAGTACAATGCTGAGTTGGGGTTTGGTTGTTTTTTTTTTCATTTTGATAAGAACCGTTTTCTTCATTGTTTTATTCATTCAGTTTTAAACTGATATTTATGTGTGTGTTAAAATAATTCACTGTGCCTTCCTTTCTATGTATAGAAGAGTAGTCTGCAAATAGGACTGGCCTGTCAAGTCTGTTAATGAAAAGCAGGTTTCTGCTTCTAGCCATCCCTTGCAACATGCCATGCAAAAATGGGCAATTGTTGGAAATTGTCCTATAAGTAGTGTGTACAATCAGTTATTTCTTTTTTATCAAGGCCCATACTATCTAAAGGACAAGAGTCATTCTATTGTAACAGCAACTAATGTATTGTTATTAGCACACTTCAAGTGCTGTGCCAGAATTCTGTGAAGGCTCAGATAGCTGCTGTAATTAGGTGGTTCCTAGCTGCAATTTTAAGAAAAGATGAAATTGCAAACTAGCGTGTAGTTTTTTAACAAATCGGCATTCTGAAACCTAAATTTGGGACAAGCTCCACATTATGTATTAAAGAAGTGGCATGTTTTATTTTTCTTAAATTAAAGAATACAGGCTGCTTCGGATAGTCCCTCTCTCTCACTGAAATGCAAAGTGTGGATTGCTGAAAAGTGACAGATGTGTACGCCTGTGTTTAACTTCCCTGTACAATTATTACATTCCTTATATAAACCAATTGCTAATGCAAGAATTCTAACGTTTTTCTCCTCGTTCATAATTGTTTCATAGTGGCTGGAATGGCTGGCACTGCTCATATCGATGGAGACCATATTGTTGTATCAGTCCCCGAAGCTGTCCTAGTTTCTGATGTTGTTACCGATGATGGAATAACTCTTGATCATGGCTTAGCAGCTGAAGTTGTCCAAGGACCCGACATCATCACTGAGACTGATGTTGTAACAGAAGGTGTAATAGTTCCCGATTCCGTTTTGGAAGCTGATGTTGCTATTGAAGAAGCTTTAGATACCAGTGATCACGTTTTGACTTCTGATCTAATAACAGAAACCGTTAGAGTTCCTGATCAGGTTTTTGTGGCTGACCTTGTTACGGGTCCTGATGGACATTTGGAGCATGTGGTGCAAGACTCTGTGTCAGGAGCCAACTCACCTACAGTGGTTTCAGAAGAAGTTCTTGTAACAAACTCAGATTCCGAAGCAGTCATCCAAGCAGCTGGTACTGTCCCTGGCTCCACAGTGACTATAAAAACAGAAGACGACGATGATGGCAAGAGTACATCTGAAGACTACTTAATGATATCTTGTAAGTTAAACAAAGGTAGATATAAACAGGAGATTATCTCAAGTAGAAGTGGTCTGGTGGGGGAAGTTACTGTAGCTGGACTCTTGCTGCATTCTGTACTGGAACTCTCAAATAGTAGTCTATTGCCCAGTTCATTCTTGGTGTCTGGATTTGGGATTCCTTGATGAATAGTCCATTAGCGCTGATACAGCAAGAAAGAAAGTTACATTCATGCTGTTGAGTGACTGAGTGTGTGTGTATGTGTTTCTGATATCCCTGAAATTGAGAAAAACTCATTGGAAAGTAAAACATTCCATGTATTTTGAGTATGATACTTTTTTAAAAATACCCAGGCATATTACCATGTTATGTAGATTCACGTAAAAATAACGTCTTGGCTTGAACCAGTAGATTCCAACAAAGAAATAGGTTTTTAAGATACTCAACTTACAACGTTTTCTCTTATGTGGCCACAAAATACTGTTTGGTCAGCTTTATTAAAAGCTATAATAGGCATTCTCTTGTGTGTTGTGCTGTTCTGGACTGAGCTTGACACTGAGGGGTTGTGTGCATTACCTGATGGGCTTTTTACACTGGGCCGTGGCTGCCCACTTCAGGGGGCATCCCCACAGTGGTCAGCTCTGAGCAGACTGCCTGGTCCTCCACTGCTTGTGGAGTGAGAGCTGCTGAGGGGCCATTAGGTCTATTACATTTCTTCAGTGGTTAAATTATATCCAAGATAGCACTTCTTATTGTTCAACAAATTTGATAAAATGTACGATAGTTTGTTTTACATTTTTGACTTCTCCAAATTAGTTACTGAAATGTGAGGAGGTCAAAACAGATTTTATTTAGTCAGAAGCAATATGTTAAAAAAATGGCAATGCCAAGTGTGTCACAGTGTCAATCTGTTCACAGCAAGCTGCATTTATTAAAAATGTCAAGGCAGAGGATGTGACTGATCCGTGATTACAATTATTTCAGTATTTCATAGCACTTATGTCCCTTACACAAAATTTTATAGTTCTGGAATTTATTTCATGTTCAGTATAGGATGGACAGCAATGATGGTTTTCTAAATCATCTTATTATTACTGTAATGCCATATGTCACCAATAGAAGTCAAAAAGCCAATTAGACCTACAACAGAAATTCCTGTGTGCTTGTAAATAAAGGAACACCATTTTTACAGTCAGTTGTTTCATTGAAAAAATTCCTCCTTTCTGACAGAGTACTTACGATGAGTTGTATTCTGTAACTGCGGTATTTCCAACTGCACCTTTGTAATTGTAAGTAAAGCCATCTTTGGAATTCCTTCTAAGATAGATAAGTGTGATACGTTTATTTGTTCTGTCGGGTGCTCTCAAGCCTGCCCGTGTCTTTTCCAGTGTTTTGAAGCCAGTTTGAGGCCTAATTTTCAGCAAGATAGATTTATATATACATGTGTAATCATCATATGCCTGAATAATCACAGTTGGAAGTTACATTATTCTTCTCGAATTTCGATTGCAGTAATTATTTTAGGTAAATTAAGGTGGACTCTGGCCTTGGCTAACCTCTGAGGCTGTGTTATGGTGGTTACGCCAGCGTGACCTGACAGAGTATCTGCTGTTGATGTCTTTTCTCAGCAAAAATGAATCAGTTTTATGCAGTTGTTCATTTGGGGGGCTTTTAAAAAGATTTTAAAATTAGCCTTGAATTTGTTATGTTTATTAAGATAATCTATTGTATAGAATAGACAAATGCCTCAGTTTATCCAGCAGTTTAAAACCCTTTATATTTACTTATGGTTTTAATTTGTCAAACGTTCAGTAAATATTATAGAAAGTTAATTTTTATGTTTCTTTTGGGGTGTATGTATGGGACTGTTGAACATTTTTATAATGTAAATCACATCAAAATGATAGTTTTAAAGACTCCCAAAATACTTAGCTGTCTTTTAATGAAATTTAGCATCTAAAAAAGGGGGACTTAGGTAAAGTGACAGATAATGCCCTTGGGAAACACCACCAGCTGCTCATTTGGGGAACTTGTAACATACTGCATTTTAGGGTGTGAAGCTGAGCTGAGTGTAGAATTTCAGCTTATTTTACTCTTCCATTGAGAGTTACAGTTTAAATATACTGAAAGGTGATTTTTCACCATTTCAGGGTGACATTCCCATGTAGATATTTTATATACTATTGGTCATTATATTTTTTTGTGTGAATACTATTTGGAAAATAGCGTGTTTGTCTAGATAGTGCTGTAAACTAGCAGAGCATGGGTTTGTAATTGGAAATTTTCACTAGAGGATTATTGCTGCTCTGCTATCACAGTGCAGATGAATTCAGCTTTTTAAAATCAGCCTTATAAACATAAGACTTTCAAATCTTTTTTTTTAATATATTCACAATGAATGCCACGGGATATGCACGATCCTTGTTTTAAATCTCCAGCATACCTGTTGTAAAGGAACTTGTTAAGAAGGAAATGAATACAAAATAAATGCATTCAGAGGGATTGTGAACCCAATCCATCTCATCCTGAGATGGGAGAATTCTGAGCAGCACATCCCATTTTGCCCAGGAGGAGTTAGCACACGTGTAGCTTAAAGCATACCCTTTTTTGTTTTTCAGGTTTGCGATATTCAGACCCACAGCGGATTGCCAGCTCCCCATCCGTGTGTTGGCCCTGCATGCACTGTGTTGGTGACCCACCAAAGAACAACACTGGAGCTGGCCTTTAGGGGTAAGGTACTGTTCCACCACCACCTCCTTTTTAGTGTCTTACAATACGCTGTTACATAATTTGCTAAACATTTTAATATTAATACTCCTATATCGTAATTTATGGGATATAAAATAAGTATATCAGACATTAGAAAAATATGAAAAATTGTAAAGCCATGGGACTTATCTTGCCCTCATGTTATCCCTGCGGGCTCCTATGGTGGGTGTGCTATCACCAGCACAGTGCATGCTGCGGCATCACATGAATTGGGAGCTGGCAATCCACGGTGAATCTGGACATCACACACCTGAAAACAGCAAAGTAAGGTAAGTTTAAAATTGGAAGTGTGCTGAGTTTTCCTATAAGCCTTTTTTTATTCAGGGGGATTCAGCATGTATTTATAAAGGTTCTCTGTTGTGTTTCTTCAGTTAATTTTAAGTGGCAAGGTAGTAATGTGTAGTGCTTTGGGTGGATGAGTCAGATCTGGAAGACACTTTCACATTCTATTGACGTAAAGTAAGCATTTCTGTCCCTGAGAACTATCACTGGGAAGAGTCACCAGACAATTTAGGAGTGATGTATTAGCAGTCAGTGATAGAAGTCCTATTACTTAGACAATAGAATATTATCAACATCTGTTTTAAAAAAAGGCCCACTATTTTGGAACTTCACAAAGATTACAAATCCTGCTGTGTGGATTGTTTTCCCCTTATCTAAATGTGCTTAAAAATAGATTGAAAACATGAAATTCACTTCATATAATATAGCAATTTAAGCCATAGCAATTGCCAATTCACTGTCTTTTCTTGTTGGGGCATTTGAAACAAAAGGCAACATCTTACAAATGACGGTCTATATCAGTATTATTTTCTCAGTCCAGTTTCTGTTTTGCAAAATTTTCTTATATTACACTTTTGCTTTTTTAGAAAAGTTACTCTAAAGGCCCTGGACACATGGGCTTCCTGATAATGTTGCCATTACTTCAGCTTAAATTGTTGAGACTGAAGATGTTTGAAAGTACACATGATAGTTGATGGTTTGGGAGTAACCACTAGTTTTAAAAACAATTCTGTAAGTTTGCCTCTCTTAGACAGGGCTGCCTATTTTTTGAAGATTTGGAAGCTTTACTTGAAATGGTAAAGCACAGCATGTGAAGGCATATATTATAGTCCTGTATTTTACTTGATATTGTTGCCTGAAAAATATTTATTCTTACAAAAATTGTAAAATGGAAAAAATTCCTCTTTTTTTTTTTTCCTTTGTGTAATCTTTGTTTTGTTGCAATTGATGTTGCAGTAACTCAACTATCTAAAATAGTGTGGGTTTTTTTCATATGTTATTTCACCAGATACATACTGATGTACAGTCATTGTCACCCAACATTAGTTAAACAGTTGGAAATTTTAGTCATAAAGACAACTTCTGTCCACATATATGTGATTACATGTGATTACTCTGCTGTTCAGTAGGAAGTTGCTGTTGTTAAATAACCTTCCAGTATGGAAATACTTATTTTCTATGTTAAACTGATATTGCATTAGGGTTATGGAATTTATGAGTTTATAAAAAGGTGGTATTGCTCAAGCTGCAGGTTTGAAAATAACTTTACTACCACATACCAATTCTAAAGATACAATAACAGCTTACAATTAGTGATTTCTTCCATCCAGCCTTTAAATATTCTTTCTGCGTTTTGGCAGCGTGTCTAGCCATGCAGTTCTATGTATAACTGCTCCTGCCCTGTTCTGGGACTCCAGTCCTTTAAAAGCTCATGTGCAGTGGAAGTGTTTGTTGTACTAACGTTAAACGTCACTTTGAAGAACGTGTAGTGTTAGGTGTGCTCGTAACCTGCTGCTGGTAAAGCTGTGTCAAAGGAATATGCCGAGCTCTGTGTGTGGCTTTCTCCCCTGTGATGTCCATACTCACTGTTCTCGCTGCCCCGCAAGGTAACGTGAACGCCATGCAGTGCATGCCAGACTCTGACGGGTTACGGGGTTGATCTTGCTGGCCTCGATTTGAATAGAGATACACAACGTTTATAGTAAAATACAAGAACTCTTTTCCTGAGGAATTTTTTTTTTCTGCTGATCCAAGTTTGATAACTTTTCAGCAATGCAGTTCCTATCTTATTCACAAAAAGAAGCTGCTAAAACGTAGCAGTTTTTAATGTTTTCTGCTTCATTTTCATAAAAAATACATAATTTTCAGAGGTTCTAAAATGAAATGAAATGTTCATTTGTACTTACCTATATTATATCTAGTTGTGTCCTCAATAACTCTTCTGTTAGAGTCCAAGATTAGTAAAATAGAGATAAGGTTCCTCAGTGTGGGGCTGACAGCCAACTGGTGTGAGCTGGATAGGTGTTCCTGTGGAATTCTGTCTGTGAGTGGGAAGAGCTTAGTTTGGGATTGCTGTGGTGGATCCCTGCTCTGCTGCAGGAAAGGCATCTGCTCCTTTTCTAGCAGGTTCTGAACCACCTCGCATGACTGCCTGTGGTACTCAGAAAAGCTTTAACTGCAGAATACCTCAGTACCCCGGGCTGTGGCTGAAGTGGTTAAAAGCAGCTCTTCAAGAGCAGTTGTCGCTGCACAGAGGGCAGGAGACTCAGAGGAGGCTTGGGAAGCACTGCAGCCATCCCTCCATGGCCGTGTCGGGTAGACTCTGTTCTTAAGTCATGAAACACTACTGTCACTTTAATATTCATTTTAATGATTCTTTTATTTTTTCTTTTACCTAGTATGCACATATTTTAATGTTAAGTATGCAGTGAATTGCTGTTCCCCTGGAATCTTTTTAATTCAGATTTTGTTTACATTTTGTGGAATTCTTCTCTATTTAGAGGACTTCAGTGGGTGTTAAACGTTGCACAGGTTTGTGCTCACCATCTGCACAGGAGCTAATTTTAGCTACTGAGAGAAATGTGTTGGCAGTACATACGTCAGAAAGATGCTTAGTTCAGTGGCCTCCATATTGGCAATTTGGGGTATATATGTGGGTATCTGTGTGAATACCCTTTTTACCACAATAGTGTTACTTCTATGCTTGAATGTAATTTTTGTTGTATAAATAAAATGGGCATTTTGAATATATAGATCAAATAATCAGTGGCTAAGTTGCATAGAGAACGAGAAGTCAATTTTATGTAGCAGTATTTGAATTTACTGTTACTGCATCTTTTAATCACCTGTCTTATTATACAGTAATCTTCATCAATTTATACATTTTAAAGGGGAAAAAGTGGATAAGATCATAATTTCTTTTAGGGTGAAGATGTAGTCAAATTCATGATGCACACTTCCTTTCATTGGGAGTATGCTCTGAGTCATCGCTCCTTTTTAGAAGAGTTTCAGCTACTAAGTTTTAGTCACCAGTATATTAGAGTAGTGAAACACTTGGGGACTCTTAGACTGTAACAGGGAATTGTGGGTTAATTTTTAACATTTTTTTGATAGATGTTTAATTTTACTTATTGATAAATTTTTGTTTTCCAAGTGTAATAGTTTCAGACATAACTGATTACCACATTCTCTTTCATGACAAGCTCTTTCTTGTGTTCTTCATTCTGTAATTCTTGCTGTTTGCTTAGATGCAGTAAAAGTAAAAAAAACCTTCTGGAACCTCTTTTAAGTATATTGAGGTGGACATGTTGTGAGGGGCACTTATGAATACAAACCTTTACTATGCATAGTGGAGAACATCATGCTAGTGATTACTTTGACTTTCAAAAAGTGTGTTTGAACCTCATTATTATTCTCTTATCTTTACAGTGGATGATGTTGGAGAAAAATTGGACCATATAGGAAGCACTCCCTTGAAAATCAGTACCGAGGTGACAAATGATGATGTTGCTAAAGATGATGCTTTTGGTTCAGAAGTTATCAAAGTGTACATATTTAAAGCTGAAGCTGAAGATGATGTCGAAATAGGTACCTTTTAAATTCTATGTATTCTTTCAGTAGGTTTAAGTATTTCAAAGTCTTGTTTCTTGGTCTTAAATTCATGTAATCCACTGACTGGAATGTTTTGTAGAATGTGACATTTGTGGAGGCTGCTCATATGCAATAGAGGGTGTGTATTAGTCTCAAGTTCTTTTTTGATTAACGTTATTTATTTTCAGGCAACCAAAGCCCAAATGTAGAAGTGGTTGGGTGTCCACAGCTGTTTTTCAGCTGTTGCTTTTCTCTGATGCTGAAAGACCATGTGTCGGTACAGAAAAACCTCTCGAGTAGATTCCTGTCGTTGAACAGTCTCTGGCAGCATTGATGCAGAGGGAGGGGAAGATGGCTGGGACTTTGGGCATATAGTCACTTCCAAACCAATCCAAGAAACTCAGAATTGCTCTGCAGGTCTCTTCCATAGGACAGATCTGGTACCTCCAGGTGCTTTGCAAGTAGAGGTACAGCTTATCCACGGGCTGTACTTTGTAACTATTAAAAGCAGAGTCCCCATTACAGTTGTTCTCAGAGCTGAAACTGCTGGCTCGTTCCACTCTGACCCTTTGCATTGAGGTACTGAAACTCTGCCTTACTGGAATGTATCTGGCCTGGAGCCACACGGCCATTCACAGGACAAGTCAGCCTGGCTCCGTTCTGCCTGGGGTGGAGGAAGGGAGTTTATCTCCCATGGGCTGGTAGCGTTGGTCTGGCTGTGCTGTGAGAATGTCAAACTTGAGACAGAGCCGTGGATTGGGTCAGCATAGTCCTCCAATTAGTAACAACCCTGGTGCTGTTTTTCAACTGCTGTTTTGAACTGCTGCTTCAGGAAGTTTTTGTCTCAATGATGCCATTATTTTCCTCCTTTGAGAAACATGTCATCTTTTCAGCTCAAGTTAATGGTAGAAAAGGATTGTTCCAGGGATGATCAGAGAACTGCCAATGGGACAGTTGTCTTTGGTGTTCTCTCTCAGGATAGGTTCAGAATTAGTTTGGTATCTTTTGCAGGATGATACAGTGTAGATTTTAGAGCCTGTTAATTAAGTTCTTCACAAGGTTGCTGAAGTAGCTTTACATATTTTACTATCCCATTTTGAATAGGCAGTATCTGATTCATCTGAAGGTTAGTATTTCTGTTAAGGCCCTGGGAATTTTAGTATTTGATCCTTAATTACTTTGGAGTCTGAAAGAGAAGTTGTGAAGACCATGTGCCCGCTAAGACTATGGGGAGAGGATCTAGAGAAGCAGCATGTTAACATCCCTTATCTATTGTGATATCTGTTTCATCTGCCAGTTCTTGTATCAGTTGCCAGAGCCCGCTCTTGAAATGCAGTTTCTTCCTCTGGGGATAGGTTATCAGTCTTGAGAGACAGTCTGCTAATGCAGCAACAGGAAGAATCAGAATCTGTTATGGCTGAGAACTAATTTACAGCAGGGGTGTTCTCCTGAGCTGCTCTCAGTGCTTCTGGTATAGCCATGAGGTAGTCCTGGCAAATTACCCTGTTCGTTACTGGTGAGTACTTCCCCTTGGAAAGAGTTGATTGGGTTGATAACGTATGCTTGCTGCTCAGCATTAAGGAATACAGAAACTGAAATAACAGTCTTCCCAAAGAATATCCAATAGCCTCTTAATCTTTTTGTATGTGGGGTGGAGAGCTGTTCTTAAATGTCATCCACTTGCATTGCAGTCTGGTTACTTGGATAAATGTCCACTTTTGACAGCAATTATCAAAAGGGACTTGGGTGGCAAGGATGTTTAGTGAAGTCTCTCATTTACAAAACACTTACAGGAAGTGATGGATCAATGAATTTGTGTGTGAGTCAGCACAGGCAGGATACAGGAGCAACTACAAAAGCATGGATGAAATGCAAAGAGTAAATTTATCTTTGTTACCTTGCAAAGTGGGGGATCTCTGAAACAGTACGTGGGCAGAGGCACACGGGCAGGTACACAGGCGCCGTGGGGCTCGATCCTTGCTGGAGAGTTATCTGCTAGTTTTGCCTGTATTCCCGGAATTCATGCAGGTGTAGTTTACCACTGGGCATTGATCTTTCCCACAGCAGGGCAAGAATCTCAAGCATGTTCAGTAGGATGCCCCTGGGTCTGTCACAGACCTGTGTTAGTGAAACACAGACATTCTACTTGTCAAGCACACACGATAAAATGATTAGTATGAATTTCTACACCCTAGCTCCAAGTTACTTGAGTGCGTTTACACTCCTCCTCGCCAGTCTTCCCTTATTTTTCATTTGGATTCACCACCTAGCTAAGCATTTTCCATCAGGACCATGTGAGAACTCTTGGTATACCCAGTGTTAGTGTGGTCTGCAGCCTCCCTCCTCATTGTTCAGTCCCAGAGGTGCATGGAAGACTAAGCATCAATATTTTTCTGCCACTTCTCTCTGCCTCAAGTATTGATACCAGGTTCTAGGCTGGAACTTGTTCTTGTGGCTCTGTAAGTTGGTGGGCCAAAGCTTGTTGGTCACTCGGAGTGGGACCATATGGGCAGTTGTTCTCATTTCCTTCGTTCCGACTGTTACTCTTCAGACTGTGGTCTCCAGGGATTCAGTGCAACACCTTACATCCCTGCTAGCCTGTCTCTCTAGACAATGTTCTTGCTGTTGAAATAATTGGCAATAATGGTTGATCTCTCATGGTTTGAGAAGTTACTAGTCAATCCTGTGTAATGAGTCTGGAAAATACACATTAGAATCTTTGTAGGAGAAATTACCTAAGAGTCAGTTTCTGCAAGATGAGTAAATAGGATCTGGGGAGAGGAAGAGAGATAAGAATTAGCTGTTCACGCCTGGAGAGAATTTACAAGCTCTGTTCTGGACAAGACTAGAACTGCAGTAATTTTTTTGGTGGGCATGGGCAGGGGTATGTTTCCAGTCACACCTGAGTTCAGTGCGAGGGTGCGTGAAAGGCTCTTGATCCTTCTTGGGTAGTGGTTGCTCAGTCTTGAATTTCATCAGGAGACGCCGAGAGAACTTTTTTCTCATCTACCCCCAAGCATCACGCTTGCATGATTTATGGCAGACACAGATATGAAAACTTTTACTTGGAGTTTTACAAAACAGCAATACAATAGTAAATAAGAAAAAAATACTTCAATCTGAAATAATTTTAACGGAGGCGGTTTCTTTATGTTGATTTAATGTGTTTAATTTCTTTTCTGTTAAAGGTGGGACAGAAATCGTCACAGAGAGTGACTTTCACAATGGACATTCTGTAGCTGGAGTAATTGAACAAGGAGGTGTTGGTAGAATGCAGCGAGAAAAAATGGTTTACATGGCTGTTAAGGACTCTTCTCAGGAAGATGAAGACATTAGTAAGCATAATAAGGAACTTTTTGTTTCTCATGCTGTTTTGTACAACAATATAAATGTCATTCTCAAGGACTTTTTAATTTTTCTGAAGGATTCTTCAGCCTGAAGTAGTAGAAAAGTAAGCTCACCTTCCCTAATAATAAGGAGTGGGCTATAATTATTTTAAAGTGATGTGGATAAATGCACTCTGTGCATGCTGTATGCAATCATTTCATTATTTATATTAAATTGACTATGTCCATGGATGAAGTTAATGAGGTTAGTCAAATTTCTTATTTTTCTGTTTTCCTACTGTGAATTGCCTTGTTTAAACAGCTTTCTGGCAAAGTGGCAAATAAGTGTCATCAGTTACAAGTTTATAAGTTTGTATGTTGGAATCTATGTGGGTATTTAATTTGGATTTATTGATATGTGTTTTCTCTCTTTAAGGGATGTCTGAATAAACAATGATCCCCTAAGGGAAGGGGTGGTTCTAAATGCCAAAGGAAGAAAAGTCATTTATAATGGGTATCAATCAATGCAAGGGAGCAATGCAAAAGAAGGAAAATTTCGGATGAGCAGAATAAAATTAAAGATTTCTTTTTCTCCTTTAATCCAGGCTGTGCTGAAATAGCAGATGAAGTTTACATGGAAGTTATTGTAGGTGAAGAAGAAGCTACATCGCTTCCAGACACGCAGCTGGAAGACTCTGGCGTGAATAAAACTTTTGTCCCTGTTGCTTGGGCTGCTGCTTACGGTAGGAACCTGCATGCTTATATTCTGAAAGTCCCCTCTGTTATTTTTTGCCTAGTCTAGCTTCCAGAATGTCTGTGCAAGCGTGATAATCTCTCACCTTTCCTTAGTAGTTTGGAAGCAGCTCCTTCTGGTTTTGTATCAGTGGCAGTTAGTGGAGTTGATTACGTGATGTAAAAAAGTATTTTGATGTCGTTAATGACCTTTTACACAAGGTCCAGTTCAGTATGAAGAAAACAACTTTTTTTTTTTTTTCTTTAATTCCAGTACTGGCCTGTCAGACAGTTACAGATGACGTTAGTGGTGATTGTCTTGCATCTAATGGATGGGTTGTTGAGTTTTATGAAGTAGAAAGGAAAGCTGTTAGGAGAATTTTTATACTGTTCTTGATTCCGGCTCAGGTGTACAGAATGTGTGGGCTTGTTTAAGTTGACTGTTGAAGATTTCATGAAAACAAGAATGGCATGAGTATTTTACATTAGCTAGGAGGAAGGGGAAATAACTTCAAAAAGGGAATAGTAGGAATAAGTGTGTAAACGTGTTCCTAATAATTTCAGTTTATGTACCTGTTCTAAGCCTGTTAGTCTTTCAGATTAGAACCAAAATAAAAGGTAATTTCTTCTCTGCATCTGTACTTAAAATAGTAGAAGTGGATATATCAGGATATATTGTGAATTCTGGAAGTTCTTTTATTTCATATTTATTCTTTTCTCAGATTGTGGCATGTTAAATATATGTTAAGAAGGTATCAGGTCATCCACGGTTTATGTTAAAACTAGTTAGTCTGTTGCTGTAATATTTCTGAGCACAGTAGTTGGGCTGATAAAGTCCTTCAGAATCACAGAGCCTTGACACGTAGCAGTAAACACTTTCAATCCAAAATGAGGAATACACTTAAGTTATTGCTTCTCCATCTCCTGGAGGTTTATAGTGCCTCACGTAGCTGAGTGCTGGCAGCTGATAAGGTGTAAGTCTTCCTGTCTGCCTCGTTCTACTCCAGAAAGAGTACTTGGATCTCAAGATTTTGTTTGGATTTCTGATAACCCCATTTCTGGATTGGTATCTGAGGTTATTTACGAAGTTAAAAGTTTGTGGAAACAAGCATATTATGAGAAGCAGGAGAGACGGTGTGGTAAGCAGGCAAACGCAGCTTTAGTGGACAGTAACAATTCACAAAGATGAGATTTTATTCCCCAGGCCTCATAATTACAAAATACTGACCTGATTGTGAAGTGCACCTCCTAGTTTGGATAGAGTTTAGCTGTTAGTTATTAGCTAAGTTAGTTCTCTGTCATTATCAGAATTTCAAAGCCATCATCTTTAAAAAAAAAAGTTTAATTTATAATGACTGAAATACTATTTTCTGCAGGAGATGAAAGAAGGCTACCCAGAAGATACGAAGATGGCCAAGCGGCAGGTAAGAGCATGTAACTGCTTGGTATAGCATCAAAACTACCTTGCTGTCATTGAAAATGTGCTAATTCATGTGTCAGGTCTGCTAAGCAGTTAAGGCAAAAAATTATCCATAAAGTATATATTGAAGGACTCAGCAGTTTTTCTGTGCTGTTCTGAACTGAACAATTCTAGATGTGTTGTAAGTTTTCAGTGTGGGGGGGAAGTTGGGAGGATCTGCCAGGTTATTTAATACAGTTTTGTCAAGGCCCAAACCAGAGTTAAATAAAAGAAAACAACCAGCATAACTCGTAAGAAAGAAATGTCCTCAGAAATATGAGAAACCAAGGAATATACTTGAAAATCATTCGGTGTTTAATCAACTTAGTATTTTTGCTAGCAAAGGTAGATAGTGCTTTTTATTGGCCTCTTTTTATGTATGCTCATTGTAGAGAAAGGGACAATGGTTTTTTAAAGAGGGTAGATATGCTGCTCTGCAGTTCCAGTCATCAGTCCCAAAGAAGAAAGTTGTTTAAGGTTTTTATGGTGTCTAATTTCTGTTTCTAGGAAATAACTTGGATACACGATTAGAAAACAAAAACGGTAATGCAACACAATACCTGCAGATTTGTGATAGCATTAGCACTAATAGAGTGCTAAAACAAAAAACCAAGAAAAGGAGGAGAGGAGAGGCCAGGCAATGGCAAACAGGTAAACACTGTATGGTTATGCGTATTGTCATGGAGTGGCACTTACTCCTCTACTATTCCTTTTTTGTTTTTTTTTTTCTTTTTTTAAGCTGGTGCAGAATTAAAAACTTAGAAATGAGGATTTGCGTATTTCCTGTGTCCTTCCCCCCTCCAGTTCTGTGCATAGCAAGTGTAAGGACTTTTGCTGTTCAAAGTCAGTACACTTAGGGCTGATGCGGTTCATTTGAATTTTGCAAGCTATTGAAAAGTAATCACGGATATATTCACTGCAAATATGATACTACTGATCTGTTTGAGCAGTTTCTAGAACAAAACTATAAACTATAGGTGCTGTGGATTGGTAGTTTTTAAAACTACTGAACCACTCTGTGTCTGCTGCGAGTGTAAGTGCATGAAATCTGAACAGCAGTTCAGATTGAAAACTTCTTAATCAGTGAATTTGTTTCCTTCATAACTTGTTTTTGTTTGTTTAAAAACAGCTGTTATAATAGGTCCTGATGGACAGCCCTTAACAGTTTACCCTTGTCATATTTGTGGGAAAAAATTTAAATCCAGAGGATTCTTGAAAAGGCATATGAAGAATCATCCAGATCATATGATTAAGAAGAAATACCAGTGCACAGACTGTGACTTTACAACTAACAAAAAAGTAAGTTTCCACAATCATCTGGAAAGCCATAAACTTATAAATAAAGTTGATAAAACCCATGAGTTTACAGAATACACGAGAAGATACAGAGAAGCAAGCCCGTTGAGTTCTAATAAACTAATCCTGAGGGACAAGGAGCCTAAGCTACACAAGTGCAAATATTGTGACTATGAAACTGCAGAGCAGGGACTACTCAATAGACACCTACTGGCAGTTCACAGTAAGAACTTCCCTCACGTGTGTGTGGAGTGTGGGAAAGGATTCCGTCATCCGTCAGAGCTGAAAAAGCACATGAGGACCCACACTGGGGAAAAGCCATACCAGTGTCAGCACTGTGTCTTCAGGTGTGCTGACCAGTCCAATCTGAAAACTCACATCAAAACCAAACACGGGACGGATTTGCCATTTAAATGTGAGCACTGTCCCCAGGCGTTTGCAGATGAGAAGGAACTGCAGCAGCACACAGAGTTATTTCAAGGGCATAAGACTCACCAGTGTCCACATTGTGACCATAAGAGCACCAATTCAAGTGACCTGAAGCGACACATTATTTCAGTTCACACAAAGGATTTCCCCCACAAATGCGAGGTATGTGAAAAAGGCTTCCACCGTCCATCTGAGCTCAAAAAGCATAGTGAAACCCACAAAGGTAAAAAGATACATCAGTGTAGACACTGTGACTTTAAAACGTCAGATCCTTTTGTACTTAGTGGGCACATCCTCTCAGTTCACACCAAGGACCTGCCTTTTAAATGCAAAAGATGTAAAAGAGGATTTAGGCAGCAAAACGAACTTAAGAAGCACATGAAGACCCACAGTGGAAGAAAAGTGTATCAATGCCAGTATTGTGACTATAGCACTACGGATGCGTCGGGCTTTAAACGACACGTAATATCAATACACACAAAAGACTACCCACACAGGTGTGAGTATTGCAAAAAGGGATTCCGTAGACCATCTGAAAAAAATCAGCATATAATGAGGCACCACAAAGAGGCCATAATGTAATATATGATCTCAAGAAGGAAGCAATTTAGAAACTGTGCTATGCTAATTGGGGAAAAAAAAAATCTCATGAACTGTTTCTCCTGGTTTCAAAGCTTGATATTAAATCATAACTTTACATTCTTTGTATTAAAAGTCTTAAAAAGTATTAGGGTTGACAGGGGATCTCATAGCCCTATGATTGTTGCTTATCAGAACCTAAAGAGCACTATAGAATGCGGAAGGATGGGTGGATGAATGTCTTGAACTTGCGGAAAGATGAATGAATGTCTTCAGATGAATAATATTACACATTGTTAAGCTGTAGAGGACAAAACGAAGATGATTGTGGTACCCATTTTGTCAGTAACAGCATTTGTCTCCGAGATGGTAACGGTTCAGATATATGGTGGGGTTATTTACATATTGTTTGCAAAGGCAACTGAGTCTAACTTCTTGTGTGGTTTGAAAGGGGAGTCGTAGTCGGTCACTTGATCATAATGTTTTTACATCGTGCCTGGAAACTAAACTCCAGAACTGGTCAAATTTGGGGGGGTTGACCCTTTTTTTTAAATTTTTTTAAAACATTTCATTGGGAAACTTTTTTGTTTCCTTTATTAGTTTAGGTCCAACAAGTCATTTTTTTTAATGGTTTTCAAAGCTGCTAACCTACTTTATTGCAGGATATGATGTTTAAAATAGAGCATTATGTTATGATCTCAAAGGTGGTGTTCTGGTGCTAGGGTTAAAGATGTGTATGTATATAATTTCCCTTTTTTATCTGAAACTACAGTTGAATGTTGTTCAGTATGGCACATATAACAAAATTAACTTTGGATTTGACTTTTTTTTAAGGATAAAATGGATGCAGCTCATAGTGTTGTGTCTCAACACTGATTACTTTTTTTGTCTCTAAAAAGAACATTAAAAAACAAAGTTGAACAATGTAAGGGTTTTTTAATTAAATTTCAGAGTACTTAGAAGTTCCTTAGGGCAGTGTTCTTAACAGGTATGACTATTGTAGTCCTACCTCCTGATATGAAATTTCAGTATAGACATAAAATTGCACCTTTTAATCAAATCTTTAAAAAAATCTATACCGTACTATACACGTGCATTTTCAATCTGTAAGAGAGTATATATGCAGTATTTAACCAGAAAAATATGCTGCCACTAGAGTTTGGAGGTGGATCTTCAGTTTACAGTGTATACATTTAAAATATGCATCCCTTTAAACAATGCTTTGTGTTAGCATGCTGCAAATCAAATGGCGCTTAATATAACAAGCTGGTCTAGGGCTATTTAATGAAAAACCTGTTCATAAATGTTACGCATATAATGTGTATTTTTTACTTTTTTAGTTGCTTCATGTTTGCACACAGCTGTTCACATGACAAATTGTAACTTCATGCTATATTGTGGCTTTGTGTTTCAGATAATGTTCATATTTTGTTTTTGCACCAGATGAGAATCAGTTCCTTGAGAATAAATTTTTTTTATATTTCTAAACTTCAGAAAGTTAAAGCTGGGAAATCTCTTAGAAAACTACGTGTTTTATGTGGCTGTAAAAAATGATGTACACGCTGTAAAATAAGATTGTCACTGTTCTGTGGGATTATTATTTCTAAATGTGTTACTCATCGTAACGGGCATACAATAAAACGCATCTCTTGCACTCCAAATTTTTTGGAGTTTGCTTTTCATTTATGGTGTTCAGGAAAGGCTCATTCTGTGTGAACTTGCCTAGTATTTTTAAGGACACCGATTGCTAATTAATACGTAATAACATTTCAAGTAAGCAGGTTACTTGAGATGTATTTATCAGAGTAGTGAGGGGAGAGTACTGGCGTTTGAGCGACCCTTTGAAGTTGTGGGTAACATACTTGTGCTTATTTCTAAAATAATTATCAAATGTGGCACTGACATTCCTTTGAAATTTTTTTTCCCTTTAAGTAAAGAGAACATAAAACTACTCGTATATTTTGGGAAAAGCCAGGTAGGTTTTTATTTTTCTTTTTATCTGTGTAGTAAGAACGGCTTGCAAAATGAAGTACTAAAAATAATGCTTTCTTAATTTCTCTCTCTTTTAGAGTGCTTGAGTTATGGCATCAGTAACAGATTTAAAAATTAAGAAGAGAATGTGATTTTAAATGAACTCTTCATCAAGGATTTCCAACAGCCTTTTCACCCGCGAACTCATAGGTTTTGTACTAAGAAACAGAAATGATGCAGACACGACCCCATTGATCTGGTTTTTGTTTATAGTACTGGTTTGGGGGTTTTATGTCCAGCAGTGGAAGAAGGCCGTTGCATTCAAAAAATCTTAAGAGATTAAAGCTCTGTATTGTTGACAATTTTAATGCTTTATTCCTGAACATTATATTAAATACGTAGACTGGAGGAGTTTCTTCATAGCAGACTGAAGGTGATCATTCTGACTGGGAAAAAGCACACATCCACACGGGCGCTTTTTCCCACCTTACAGATGGATGGAGTCATCAGGTACTTGAGTATTTTAAACATTTCCTATAGCCAACTTTTTAAAAAGACTTAATCCCACATTGCTGAAGGGCCCATCGCTGCCTGGGGGCTACATGATGGGGGGACTAGAAATGACAGAAATGAAATTTCTGGAGAGCCAGCCTTCTTGATGGTAGCATGGAATCTGAACATAATGCTTATAGTGTGGCATTCACACCGTGGTCTGATACCATTAATTGTTCATATTGGTATTTATTGGTGACTGTATTTGAGGAGAACAGTCATGTTACTTTCAAGCAGTGCAGTGCATTGAAAGGCTGTGACCTTTATGTGTCTGATAGTTTAAAATACCTTATGTGGGTTAATTCTTCCTGTGATGAGCAGTTGTTCAGTGTGAGATTGGTTTGGTTGTTTAGTTCAGAGTTGGTGAGTGGCATCTACTGTTACACTGCAGGGCATTGGTTTCGTTACCTAGATTTTCTAGTGCATCTGGTTTTTCCTTGCTTGAGAACTGCATCCAGGAAAGGGCACAGAAGGTTTTTGTACCATCTTTATTGGTAGCAGAAAGTGTATGGTGGATGCTACATAAAAATTTAATTCGTTTACAGCTTCATCATTGAGTTATAGAGTGATGATTTTCCAATACTTTATATCACAGCAGTAGAAATTGGTATTGAGGTTTAGCAGTCTGTAAGTGCACCTAATGAGATTGCTCTTTAATTAGGAAAAAAACCAAGTCATACCCTTTGGAACATTAAAATGTGTAAGGAACATGTTTCTCAAGATGTGAGGGAGGGATGAGTGGTTAGAAATACTGCAGATGTAGTTGGTTCTTAGCAGCTGCCATCCAAATACAGGAGTGTACATAGGGCTTGAAGCGGGTACAGACTAGTACAGTGCTGGGTGTGAGCCCTGCTTTTGGTGATGGCTTTGGGAAGAAACAGAGTTAAACTTGTGGCAGGGTGGTCACAGGCAGCCTTGTCTCCCAGGTGGGATCTCAAGTTGAGTTACACTTCACTTTGGTTGCTTTATTGCATTAGCATTTTTAACGTGTCTTTCTTTACAGTAATTGTGTGTCTCTTCTCTCAGCAGCATAAGGACAATGAATCCTAGCTAAGAAGAAAGACTCTGGAAGCAAGGTCTGTCAAAGAGGAAAAGCCTTGAGACTTCACCCACAGAGTGTTGAGGTTACTGGATTGCTACCTGTATATTGTTACATTTCAGATACTTTTCTCTGACTTTTTTTCTTGAGCAGTGGTTTTAAAATTCAGTAGCTTATGATGCCACTGGGAGAGTGTGTGCTTCTGCTTGGCCCTTTGCTGGTTCTGCCCAGTGCCACATAGATGTTGATGACTTGAGGGTGGACTTGTTTGAAATTCCTGCCAGTGCTTCTCCTTCTCCTTCCAGAATTGACATCTCTCTGTATAGCTGTGGGTGTCAAAGCTTTCCTGTCTGTCCAAGCCGGGTGGTGAACAGGCAGAGGAGGGGGTTAAAGCTGTTAGGAGGGCTCTGCTGGTTATAAAAAAAAAGTTTAAAGTAATGCTGTGATGGATGGAAAGAAGAAGGAATCAACAAGAAAAGGCCTGGGCAACGTGTTGCAGGTGTGACATCGGAGGTCTGGAAGAAAAGGTTAGACATTGGGGTTAAGGAAGGGACAATAGCGTGCCTGCTAAACACAGAGGAACCCAAGAGGAAGTGGTATTCTATGCCATGCTTTTACTTTGTGTGTGTTGTTTGAGTAATTCGTGATCTTTTTGTATCTAAAACCAGGTTTAGGTAGAATGTTGGGCTTTTTTCCTCTTTCTTTTCATAGAAGTATGTTTTCCTGGGAACTGAAATCCTGTGTTAAAGCAAGCGGTTGGTTGGTATTCCTGACAGAAGATTTTACTAGGAAGTGACATCTGAAATTTTTTTCAGTGCACTTTCCCAGTAAATACTTAAGAGAATTTGTGATGGCTATTTCATTGTTACCATGGAGGTGTCATTTTAAACATGCACCATGTCCAATTGCTGGGAAATTCTTAGACCTCGGTACTTCCACAGATCCCTGCTCTGTGTAGTCTGTACTCCTGCCCTGCCTGGCTCTCTCCCCTGAGGTGGCAGCAAACTGCCTTCTCTTTCCTAGTGGTGAAGCCTTTAGGATGGGATGAAGTGCTCTACAGGCATGTCCTGCTTATTTATTTTTAAAGCTGCCGAGTTCCTAAGTGGTGGTAGGAAGCCAGTTAAGGAGGGACACTGCCACATTTTCAGTATGGGCTTTGAAGCCATTTTATTGAGAACAGTCTTTGCTTGTCAGATTGTTCCAAATCCGTCCCTACAGCAAGACTAATAGGGTGCATCACCTCTCCCAGCGTTGGTGAGGAGATGGCACTCCATGCTACCAGTGGTAGGAGAGGTGTCCTGAGCTGTAAAGCTGTTCCCTGCCTGGGAGCACAACATTGAGATAGTTCAGTTGCACCTTGACTGTGCCCAGGTTTCTCCTCTGCCTGCTCCTGCCCTGCTGTCTGCGGTGTTCACACACATACATATGTGATGGGCACGTGCTTGAGCAAGCAGTGAGCTTCACAAACCCGGGGAAGGGTGGCTTGAATGTCACATTTGCTTGTGGGGTTGTTTTCTATTTCAGTGACGCATTAAGAAATCTTCAAAAACCAGGAGCAGTTAAAAATGATTCATGTCTTGATCATCATCTGTATTCTTTTTATTCTTCAGGTCTCAAATGTCCACAATTAAAGGTAATGAAGCTGAGAGAGAGAAAATACAGAAGAACACCAGCAGAGTGCTCTCAGGGTCGAGGTAAGTCTGTGTGGACTCGAGACAGAAACCAGAGCTGCCGGTAGCTTCTGAGCTACGAGGCTGTATTTGGCTTTTCTTTTATGGCTGAGGCAGGTGGAGTGTTCCCTGTTCCATACTGAGTTGCACGGAAAAGTCAGTAATAGAAACCAGAAGACAGTTTTCTCCTACTCTTCAGTGTAAGAAGAGGAAGTTCTGCATGCTATTAGATCTCTTTAGGTAGTGAAAATGTATTTAATAAACTATTGATAAAGACATTCTTAATAGGGCAGTTACTGTTCTAAATATGAGGTAGTGCTCTCTTTGATTTTTCTAATTTGTCCCTGAAAAAATATAGAAGTCTCAGTGGATCTGCCTGAAATTGAGGTGAAAAGTTCTCTATGAAGTTTGTAATCAGGGTGGTAATTAGGACTTACACAGATGAGGAAATGAGAAAAATATGTTTCTGTAACCTCCAGCAGAAGGGTTCCTGAATCGGTTTCAGTGCAACAGCAAAGAGGTGATAGATGAGGCTATAGCAAATAAAATACCAAGTTTGCTCTGTAAATCTTATCTGAAATCAGAACAAACCCCAAATGGCCATCAGGCTCCCCCCCAGGCTCACTCAGCTTTTTGACAACTAGCTATTGCTTCATGTTATCAGCGAGTACAGCGTGGTGTTACGACAGTCAGCTCTGTAGCACCTAGAGCGAACAGAGGGCTTGAAGCCCTTTACCGAGGAGACTGTAGAGAAGCTGATCTGCTCTGATCTGGGTTGTACAATACAGTATTGACAGCTGCTTAGCAAGCTGGGCTCTTTAAGTAGTGTGTATGTTATCCATCCCTTCAAGCGTGGGGAACAATCATGGTGGTTTTCAAATTGCTCATAATGCCAGCTGTGGATGCAAGAGATCCTTTGCCTTTTATGGCTTTTGTCACAAATGAGACCCCCACGCCCAAGAGCTCTGACTGCATTCAGAGCCTGCGTGTTCCTGGCCTTTAAGGGCGGCTTCTGTTTGCATTAAGACTATTGCATGGTCTGACATCAGAGAGAGTTAAAGCAGCACTGGTGTTACCGTAAGGAATGGTCAGTGACTACACCCTCCAGCCCTTGCAGCGGCTGAACCGAGTACACACTTTTGCCATTAACAACTCAGGGTTCTGCTGTTCACAGCTTCTTCTGAGCTGTTTGTGGAACGCTGCCAACTTGCCAAGCCCAGCTGAGACCTGGCAGGGACCAGGGTAAGTCAGCAGATTAGTGTGTCCTTCCGTCGGGATAAGCGCCCGGTTGTGCACAGACACCAGTGTGATGGCATTAAACAAATGGGACTGGTTTCCTCTTTTGTTTCTTTTTATCAGTCAGGGCACCAAAGGGAAAAGGCATTAGCTGCCAATGTAACTGTAACTATTTACTGGGACAGAGTACAGTTTGACACTGTTCTGCATTGTTAGCTCCTTGTGTATATGTACCTGCTCTTGCTTGAACTGCTCTACAGCAGTGGGGTTATTTCAGAATGGAATAATTGGTGATTTCAGAGGGGCAAGTCTCTCCTCATTCAGACAAGGGTATTTACTGTGAACTAACTAAAACCTTTTCTATAGGGCTAGGCTCAAGTGAGTGGTGTCGGTGCAGACTCTTACTTGGGCCTGTCTAAAGCTGGATGTACTTGAGCCGTGCAGTGAGTAGGTTTTACACTGGGCTCCTTGACAGCCCGAGTGACCCGTGTGGAGGGCTGGCAGCAGCAGGAGGAAAAGGGACCAAACGCTGTTCCTTTACTTGTAAAGATTCATATAGAGGAACAAGTTGTCTAAAAAACCAAACAAACCAACCTAAACCAACCCCCTCCAGCCTGTCACCCGGGCAGGAGATGTTTCCAGTACAAACAGACATGATTCAGAAAGTTCAATTTAGGTTTATTTCATAGGTACACACAGCCTGCAGTCTTTGGCTAAGTTATATATTATTTGTGAATAGAAATACATGTTTGCAGAAATAAAGCAAAGCAAGAAGCCCCTAATAAAGAGCCAGCACCTTTGATTGCATAGTTCAAAATGTCCCCCGTGATTCTCTGCACTGTGTTGCTTAGACAATTATTAACACCAACTAATTTTGAGAGAATGTCTATGGCCCTGCAAGGAGCAAAAACTGTAAATGGCAGGTTGGTCCGATAATGAAATTCGGTCTATGAGCAATTTTCATACTAAATTTATCTATATAAAAATATACCAAGTTCTTAAAATTTCCAAGCACAGCAAATAAATACTTATGGCTGCTTTGGGGGCGTATAAAGGCTCAGCTGAAAAAACATCAACTCTGAGGTTCTTGACCCTCATGTGCCACAGCATTTCACTGAACCAGGTACGTCTGGGGTTTGAGGGATTCTTTAGCTGGAGTAACTCTCCTTTCTGTTTTAGCTTCTCTCACACAGGCAGCTAGAAGGCAGGCTTTTTCGGTGAGGTGTTTTTGAAGTTCCCCTCGCAGGCTGGTTCTGGCAGGTACCTTCAGCGGGCAGCAGCAGATCTGTCAATCTGTACCGGAACCAGCCAATCACCGTGTCAGACTTAGAATTTGAATCGTTCCCAGCATGAGGAGACAGGACAGAAAAATATGGCAAATAGTGCAAAAAGGAAAAGGTTTCAGACTTTTTTGTTTTTCAGGTTGGTCCAGGACTGGCTGAAGAACAGACAGACGTTGGTCATGTCAGGAAAACCTGAAGTCCACGGAAGCCTGGCATCCCGCTCTCTCCCGAGCGAAACGTAAGTGCGTGAGAAAGTACAAGTAACAATTGTACACAGCTGTTATGGCAGATTATGGACACGGGCAACAGTGTTCCTTATGGTGAGGATGAGACACTGTTTGGAATCACCTTCATGCTTCTGTGTCCTTATTGTGTTCCCCAGCCTCTCACACTATCAGACTGAACCTTTTCCAGATGCAAAATAGCAGAAAGTAAAGCAATTTGTCGTCATTAACTCCTTTGAGTTGCTGTCGTGGCCTAGGGATTTCATTCATTCCTGAAAGAAATAAGCAGCTTGTTAGGAGAAAATACATAAACTTATTTCTGTATATGAAACAAAACTGCCTGGTATACTAAGTGTGACTCATTTAATTTTATATTTAGTTTCTCTAAGAGTGTGGCTTTTCAAGTGTCTGGAGTGGCCAGGGAGCCTTTCCTCCTTAACCAGCGCTCAGCATGTCTGTACTGCCAAGGTCATTAAGTCCTGTCATTAAGCTGGAAGGGTTTTGTTCAGCGAGGGGAGAGGCGAGAACTGTTGGGATTCACTGTCCCCAGTGAATGCAAACCCGAGGGCAAGAGCACTTCTGTACTTCAGAAAACAACCAAGAACAGGAGGTTATACCTGAATAGTAGGTGTTAAAATTTTTCTACCCTACAAGTTCTCTCTAATTTAAGTAATAGCCAGTGTTAAAAATAACATTTGAGTACTTTTGTTTGAGTATCCTGAAGGACTAATCATGACAAATAATCATTGCTGGAAAGGCAGCATCATGTACCGGCTACTGATCTACATAAGCCCAGACCACTCACACACCGGTCAGCATTACCTGTCGGTAACAAATGCAGAGAAGAACTTGGGCTGACAGTACAGAAACACAGAAAAACTACTGGGAAGCTTGGAGTAAAGGTGCAGTTGGCACTTCTCCAACTTACTGGGTTTATTTTGCAGCAAAGTAACTTTGTTTCAGCTGAAACTTGCACTAGTGATGGACAGAGAGCTTGGGAAACTTGGGGTGCGGGTCTCGTGTACTTAATGATACTGATCTCTTCAAGTACAGAGTATACATGTCTTTTCCATTGTTTTTTTTGTACTGGAAAGTAGGACTAACTTCAAGTAAGCTAGAAGGGAGGGGGGATTGGCTTTAGGTTTGCATTTTCTTTATTAATGTTTAATTCCTGGATATTTCACTAGGTTGCAATGCACTTGGATGAGTTTTAGAGATCAGCAATGAAACTGCTGTTTGCCAGTGACCTCTACATTTTCTTAATCCCCATTTAGAACGTGCCAGCTCTTTTACCCTTTCTCTGCTCGTGCTGCTCACGTCATTGTCTTTTTCTTGGTTGTGTCCCCCTCAAAGCTACTCTCTCAAGACTTGTGTATTTGTGCTGCTCTGCTGTACCCCAGCTGTAAACAGTGCTGTCCGTTTCAGAACACGCAGCTGTGAACTGGCCGTGCTGCTCTTTCTCAAGCCTCGTACTCAGAGCTGGCAGTGTCACCTTGTGCCCTGTAACAGCAGTAGCTGCTGCAGACCTGGTTTGTATTTTCACTTTGAAGCGCTCCTTAAAAAGTCTCTGCTCTTCTGCATTTCCTGGGTTAGTCACTGCCCTGTCTCCATGTAAGTTTCAGGGACCTGGTGCTTAATATGTTTTAGGATTAGTTTGGAGTCATTAATACTTGTGACTCAGGGCTGCTGCCACCCAAAACACCCCTTCACCTGAAAGCACAACACGGAAACCGTCCCTACCCAACTAACACCCAGGTACCATGGTGCCTGGGAGACAGCCCTGTGCGTGAGGGCAGAGGCTGGTGTTGCAGCAACACCACTGCTTTTGTTAATTACGTGTCAGAGAAAACAACAAAAGGTTATTTTATTCATACTCCACCCAACTTTTACAATTACTGCTGCCCTGCAATAGACAGCACAGTTCCCTCAGTTGGATCACTCCCTGCCGCTTGCAGCCAAGCTGAATTAACACTTTTCCTCTCAGGTGTCAGTTTCAGCTAATATTTTCTTTGAAGTTAAATTGAGTACTTAGAAGTCCAGGGACTGAATAGCCAATGTTTGGGTAAACTTACGTGTTTCCATATCTCTCCAGTCCTCTCAATTACAATAGTTTGTGATTTATTGACAGGTGACGTAACCTTGTAGTCATCTGACAGGAGACCCAGGATAGGATACTGATTCCTGTACCTGTGTTCAAGAGAGTTACAACCCTGTAAGCTGAAACGTGCACACCCGCATCCGGATCAATAGCTCTGATCTTCCCTTGTAGCCCTGCCAGTCACTGATCCCCAGAGACATTCACTAGTAACTGAAAAGCTGATTCTGTCACTTAAATGTCACTTTGCCACACTGGCCACCCCCCGTTGCTGTTACAGCACTCTTAGTAATGAATCCTCCCTGGATAGAAAGCCAAGCTCAACTTTTTCCCCTTGAAGTGCAAGAGGCAGTATATTAAGACATTTTCAGGAAGCAAGAACAAAGCTAATAAAGGCTACAATGGGAAACCAAAAGGATATATGTTTAAGAGAGGTGAGTCACTACATTACTTCTTGGTGATGATGGCTGTTACCCCAGGGGACTGGCTGCCTGATAATTGCTCATTCTTCAGTCTGAAGAGGTCCTGAGAAAACCAAGAGTAAACACTCAAATCAAATCACATTTTCTGAAGTATTAGTTCACTCAAGTCACAACAAAATATTTACAGAAACTCCTCTCAAAGAGCAGGCAAAAAACAATTTGTCCACCCAAAAGACTAGCAGAGGAATAGCTTTGTTAAAAAACATCCTAACCCTGATTCCTGAACCAGGAGAGTAGAAGGGACTTCTTCAGAAGTTTCCACCTACACAATAAGTGGAGGCTTAAATATAAAAGCCCTTCAAAATACGTTGTATTATCTTACCTCTTGCTGTTGTTTAATAAAAGCCTCTTTCTCCTCCAGCATCGATGTCAGTTCGTGCAGCCTTATTTGCAAGTCGCTGTTACTTCCTTCTCTCTTTGATATATCCTGCTGGAATTGGCAGAGCTGGTTCTGTGAAACACAGGTTCAAGGAGGAGTTAGGTGTTTGGTGCTCCTGCCAGGTGACCTCTCCGTATCTATCTAGGATTCCACAGGGATTTTTTTAATTAAAATCATGACCCGTAAGACCCAATGGTTTTCAAACCAGAATGTTGAGCTGCACAGGAAATTGCAGAAGTGCTAATTGGACTGAATTCTACCCACTATCCATTTAATAGTTTTATAATGCAGTAACGCTAATCCAAAAATTAACAAGTTGAATTCACTTCCAGGCTGGTAAAATATTACTGCAGTGATTTAAACGAGAGATGTTTCCGACAAACACTTACGACTGGGGTTCATGTTTTTTCTGTTGGGTGTCTTTGGGCTAATTTCTTACTTTAACAGGACACACAAAGTAGGTCCTTAGGGCAGACTGCTAATCTGATTAATCCCTATTTTCTACATCCAAGGAATTGTACTTTTTTTTAAAATCAGTTTTCTGTTACACCCTAAGGGTTTCTGGGCCATCATTAGTGTCTGTAAAGAACATACAGTGGATCTTTCCTGTTCCTCAATTAAAAAAGAGGCCGTTTACCTGCAGTTGTACAAGGCAGGGGATGCACCGTCCCAAGTTAATCAACTTACCCTGAGATTGCGGATCTCACGATCTTTATCTTCTCTCAAGTTATTGATCATCTCTACGTAACGGCTGGAGAGCTCATCCGTGGTGGTCTGTAGTGTTGGACTAGAGCAGGTCTACAAAAAATGATTGATTTATTTTTAAAATGAGAGTTTTCATCAATTTTCAGACATTAACGCAGCAGTATCAAGTGAGGCTGTTACCTGTAGCCTGAGGCTCTGGATCTCCTGCTCCAGGGCGCGTTTGCAGTACTCCAGTTCCTTCAGCTGACAGTCCTTCTCCCCCTCGCCGAGCCGCAGGGAGAGGAGCTGCTCCTCCAGAGAGCGGCATTTTGCAGTGCTCTCCCTGAGTCCCTGCTGCAAAGCAGAGAGGTGGAGTGAATGCCCCGTGTTCCGTAGGGAAGCACCGGGGTCAGACACAGACACAAACACAGACCAGGCACCAGCTGGGCAGAACACTCACAAGCCAGCACAACCTACTGGCTAGTTTTTGGCTGACTCTGATTACACTGAAAATGTGTTAGATTTACCTGCTGCTGACGATTGTTCTCTCTCAGAGAAGTCAACATTGTTTCATATTCTTTTACTTGAGAATCTTTAAATGCCAAATCCTTCTTAAGTAAGATGTTCTCTGTTTCTAGCTTCTGCAGGACAAAAATGTTCACAGTCAATAGCTCCAATTTGTCAGAAACCTTTTCCCACATTCTAAGTGCAACACACTGAGTAATTGGTAAGGGATGGTTTAGAACCGAGCAAATACTCAACTTTCTTGAAACTATGGGTTTTTCACTGCACAGCCCACACCTGCCCATGAATGTGCTATCTGTGCCTTCGTGGTGTGCACTGGAACGCCCGACTCTGCTCTCTCAGTCTGTTCCAGAACGAATTATTTGTAGTTCTTGCAACCAAGAAAAAAAACACCCTGAAACTAAGCCCACTTCACTGCACAGATGCCTTGTTCTATGTTAATGACAGTTAAAATTCCCTCTTCCCTTCCTAAACTTTGCAGTTTTTTTCCCTAAACTGAAGTTTCCAGTGGGGCCAAGCACTTGGGCAGGTGTCAGGCTCAGCAGCTGCAGAGCTCCAGCTTCCCAGCACCCTGCCTCTGCCCTGGAGAGCCACCAGCAGCTTTCCTGTTCTTTGGCATGTGAGAATGGAACCCAGGTCTCCTCATTCCTGGAGCAGCACTAGCAAATAGGCACCTGCTGTACGCGCCTTGTCCGCATTGAGAGTAAAGCACAGTTCTACACATCTACCCCTCTGCAGGTATATATGCACGGTATGGGACCAACTCAGAGCTTTAAATCTAATTTTGCTCAGCAGAGTCTTGTCTTCCTTTGAACATATTTGATTTTTCAGGCTTCAAATGGAACACCTGAAAGTCACTGCTAGAAAGAAACGTGACCGCGTCCACTGTCTGAGTCTTGCCAGGCCATGAATAACCCAGCCCTTTCCAGTGAAGCAACTAAAGCCTGGGCTTCACAGTTTAAATTCCATCAGAACCCATTTCCTACTGCCAGGGAAAAACAAACGGATGAGGCCACGGAACCAAAAGATGCACTTACCCCCAGGTCATCCTGCAAATGGCAAAGCTCTTCACGTAAATTTTTGAAAGTGGAAAGCACAAGCCTCAAAGATTTATCTGATGTCACTCTCATCTAGGAGGAGGGGAAAAAGGAAAAGGTGTACTTCTGAGGAATTAGGGCACTTTGTTACAGTACACTTGATACTGGGTACAGCAGAAAACTGCTCCACCCCTGAAAGTAACTTTTCTCTCCCAACTACCAGAGGGCATTCTCTGAAGTGCCCACAGTCTGCTGCAAACAGCCCAGCTTCCCAATTACTGCCTTGTAACACAGCATAACTTTCTAAATGGGAGGAGCGGGAGAGTGAAGAACTGCATCTGTACACCAGCAAAGGGCACGAATAAATGCATTCGTATTGCGCCATCATTTTTTGAGCATTCAGAGCTTCGTGACTTCAGCTGATTTTACAAACTCACTACCCTACCTGAGACGCCACAGAGGACTGAGTCACCATCCCTGAGATCTGGGCAAAGCACATCTTCAGCCCAAGGGCAAGAGAATTTAATTAAAATTAAAATAAAAAAATAAAAGCCCTACAGCCCACTCCTCCCTTTAAAGGAGGAAGATGCTGAAGATGAAGGGAGTCAGAGCCGGATGAAGGCAGCAGGCAGCGGTGCACACCAGCCTAACCCTGGTCTCGCTTTTCAGGGTCTTAACAGCTGTGCATTGACTCCTCTCAAAACACAAATCGTTGCATTTCAGGATACAGTTCTAATACTTGATAAGTACATTTTGAAAGAGCACACACAGTAATTCCTCAAGTTTGGACTCATCTGGAAAGGTTGAATATCTGTGCAAAAGTATTTTTTACTGGACAAAAATGAAATGCTCCTGTCTGTTTCTCTCCCTCTCGTACTTTTTTCTCTTAAAAGTTATTTGTTGAAGTAAGCATGTATTGACCATTCAAACTGCAGCAAGCTGTCAGGTCTCCATCAGTGCAGGGAGTAGCCCCTGTACTTCCTGTCCCTGCTGGGGCAACCATGTGGCTGAGGCTTCAGAAATAATGTTTCTAATGTAACTCAACCAGTTGTTTGTTTTTCAATTAAAGTGCAATTTCAGTTTTGACTTACAGCTTTCTTTGTTTTATTGTGACATACACCACAGGAATACATTAAAAGAAGGAATTATGTCAAAACAGTTGAATTTAGGCTATAAAAATGTATGTAAGTCCCCACTCAGCAACAACTTAGTGCCAGAGTTTGCTAAATCTGATAGGGAATCTGATAGGTTCTCTGTGCTCTTAGACTGGAGCCTCTGGGCAGCCCAGCCCCAGCACAGGCTGTATCAGAGCCCTTTGAGAGCTGGCTCAGAATCCCTCTCAGATGTGAAACCACTGACATACCTGGAGGAGATAACGAATCTGCTGCTTTGTTGCCTCAGACAGTCCTTTGGGAATCAAATCTTCAATTTCTTCAGACTAAACAAAGGAGGGAGGAAAGGGGAGATATCTTGATTATGATTTTTGCCTGGCACATCATCTGGTTTTTTTCATTAATTACATGGGTCTACTATGAAAAACACATTTAGTACAAGGCAAATAAGAATGAGAATAGATCAAAGCATATCCAGAAAAAAATCCAAAGTCTTATATATGTGTGGCGTATAAAAACAGAGATGAAGTGATAGATGAAGCACATATTCAAATCACTGAGTTTAACATTTATTTTACAAGCTGGATTCAAAAGGGACCTTTCGAGAAAGTAACAGCTGATGCTGGAACAGAACTCCCAGCAGTCTATGAGATGGGCAAATCTGTTTCTAAAGAAACAAGAGCCTGTCCATAAACTGAAGATGAGCAGTGTCACAGGAGATACCGCCAGTGATAAGGTGGTGTTGCTTTTTGTCAGTAATCCTAAACAAAGATTTCTGGCATTTAAACCATGCCTTTAACACAAGCAGAGGTGCTGATGATTCTCTCATGGCCTCATTCACAAAAGTGAGCGTTCTGTACCCAGAGGAGTCTGTTCTGGCAGCTTAGAGACGCCTCTCCTGTCTGCCAGTGGCAGGACTCCTCACTTGGAGAGCACAGCGGTGCCTGTTGCTGAACAGCAGCTTTATTGGCAGCAGCATGAGATCCTTTGCAAAACACATGTAGTGACAATACATGTAGCTGTGCCATGTGGTTTACAATTAAACCAGTATTGCCACAACAGGAAATACTTTCAAAATTTGACTCTCATACTGGAATAATGCAAATTACAAAAGTTTCTTTTCAATATTATCACATTTGCAAATACATGCCTAGCAGTGGGTTTCAGGCTCTGAATGTTTTTAACAAACAGGAATCACTAACAAAGACCAACATCCTTCATTTAACTGAGTTGGCTCAATTTGTTGGAAGATCCAGCACCATTGCTGTTAAGCCTGCATGGCACAGAAGCAGCCTGATGCTTACCTGACACGTAAATTCAATGTCACGGTTCCTGTAAAACAGACAAAATCCACAGGACCAATTAACAGAAGGCTTCTCTAGAACTTTACAAATTCATACCCATGTTGATGACTATAAAAAGATTATCTTTAAAATAGGGAGCAAGGAAGGGTCTTCATCAGATGAAGAGCTGTTGCGTTTCTTTCCAGGCGCTAGGCACCAGGAGCTGTTAAATAGCCTCCATGTGGAAACCTCAGAGGAGGCTGGAATACAGCAGCACAGTTGACACAGGCCAACTATCTCACTATTCTTGGGCAGTTACCCCAATTACCTTTGGTCATGCAACTGCATTCTTAATTGGCTGGATAATGGTTTACCCAGAACTATGTTGCAATCTATTGACAAGTGTCTGCTTAGCAGCTCAGGTTCTTTGTGATGATTGAATTCCACTTTTCCCCTGCTTTGGACCACTTTTCTTAATTCCATGAACTTGGAAAGCACCAAAGGAGACAGGGACTGAGGGGGGAGGATGAGGGCAAGGCGATGGGGGGGGAAGGGTGAGCGCATTGTGAAGACCCAAATTACTGGCTGCTGCGCTTCTGCATTTCTTTTCAAAGACGACCTGTAGGGCTCTGCAGAACACATGCTTAACATTAATTTGCATGTGGTACACAAACTGGTGTGGAATACCTAATTCTTACTGCATATGGGTCTAAACAATTTGAAAAAGAATCCAATTCAATAAACTTACTTGTCTCACAGCATTTTTGTGTCCTCAGTTACTCAGCGAATTACATTAATGTGTAAAATACACGTTTGTTGATTCTAGTCAGGAAAAGAAAACCAAAGCAACTTGCAAACCACACTGTCCTCAACTGAGCAGCACTGGGATTTCTGGAACCAGTAGAGCAGTGACAGAACACATCTAACACCAGTACCTTCCTCCGATCTTCTCCACGTGCTGCAGCAAACAGCTGTACAAGTCGTTGGTCTTGCGGTTCAGTTCAGCCAGCAGCTCACCGAAGTAGCGGCAGTCCAGCTGGTCGCTGCTTTCCTGAGAGCAGCTCACCTGGCAAGAAGATGGTAACTGAGTTCCTCTCTTCAGCATGAAAGCTGAAGGTGAAAATGCTGCTACAAGTATGATGGGTTTGGTTTTGTTTGTTCTTACTAATTGGCAATTTGTCAACACTGCTCTCTTCCTTGGCATTGAGCCTCCCGTCTCTTCTGGTTTCCAGTGAGCTATACAGACAGAAATTGCTTCCTTTACGCCAACAAGAGATAGGCTAAGCGTTCTCTTCTACAGTAACTTCAGTGTTGAGAATTGGGAAATCTCATTAATACACATGTTTCCGTAGCAGCAGCGGATGAAACGCCTGTGGAGGGCACCGGATAAAACCAGCTGCCACAGGATTCCCCACTGCAAAACCGGTATTTGTATTGCCACAGGTCAAATGTTCACCTACGTGAACAACAAAAGAACTGGAAGAGCACTGCAAACTCAGTGCACCTAAGTTGCTTTACAGGAGGGTCTGGCGGCGGAACATTCTGCGTAGCTCTAACGCTGAGGTCATCAAGCGTGTTTTGTCCTCCCACCTTGACACTGAACAGATGCACAGGAGGAAGGGCTGCACCCCCTCCCCAGCTGCAGGAACGCTGTACATGTATAGCAACCCTCCTGCAGCCCTTAGAAACTCCAGAACTTGCAACCTGCTGTGAAATGAGCGAAGGAAGCTGCTTTGGAGCTTCCAGGCAATCTACATCAAGTATTTCTGCATCAAATTGAAATATATTTTAAATCCTTACTGATCAGTTTGGATGGAAAGCAATCCTGAGTTGATACACGTCAGGTTCATAAAGCAATGTGTCTTTTCTCCAACACTAGAGGCATAAGCCTTGCATTACTCAATCTTTGCTGTACAAAGACTGGCAGATGACACCTGACTAAATCAATGCTTAACACTCCCAGATAAAGAAAAAAACCAAAACAAACAAACCAGCAAGACTTAAAGCATTTAAAGAACAACAGACTGGTGGATCAGTCAGTAAAATTCAGTGCAGGTATACACCTAGAAGAAATAGGATACAACACTTAAAATAGCCCTCTTTTTCCCCCTTCATGGCACGTGACAGTCTTGCACAGTTCCAGACAACGTCTGCAGTTACAGCATCCAAAGAAGTTACTTAGAACAGACACACAAACTGCTGCTTACTTGGAATTATAGAATGGTTGGAGTTGGAAGGGACCTTAAAGATCATCAAGTTCCAACCCCCTTGCCCTGGGCAGGGACACCTCCCGCTACAGCAGGTTGGTCAAAGACCCATCCGGTCTGGTCATGAACACTCCCAGGGAAGGGGCTTCCTCAGCTTCTTTTGGCAACCTGTGCCAGTGTCTCACCACCCTCACAGGAAAGAATTTTTTCCTAATATCTAATCTAAATCTCCCCTCTTTCAATTTAAAACTATTATCCCTCGTCCTATCGCTACACTCCCTGACAAAAAGTCCCTTACAGTGGTGTATGATGTGTAATGACCCTACTATGAGTTTGAACAAGAACTTTTGAGATTGGGAATTTTATGCATCTGCAGAGTTCTGTACTCCACATACAAAACAAAAATACACTGTGAAGAGTAAAACATTCAGCAAATTATTCTTACCGGCTCACAGGTTTGAACTGTTACCCTCCGCACTGTATTTCCTCGGCAGTCATCGCTCACGGAGACTGGAATTATTTCACTGGGGCTGCTGGTCTGTGTCTGCTGGCACTGGTGAGTGACTTGGGACTGTTCTGAGCGCTGGCAGGACTGGACAACATGGCACTGATCAGCTTGCTGGGGAACCTGACAGTAGTGGGAAAGCTGATACTGCTTCTCCTGGAAACAAGAACGGATTTTTTTTAAGGTGCTGAACACACCTTAATTAAGATGGAACCTTAATATATATGAATGAAATGTGTTTTGATGGAAAAACTGCTGACAGTATCAAGTATATTAATAATCCTAATCAAATTGCTTTTTTCCTTAATTGAATATGACTTTGCCTCATGCTTCAAGGCTGTAATTCACCAACTCCTCAGATTTTACTGACTGCAAATGAAAAGCGCTGAAGATACACCTTTTCTGAGTTGTGTGTTTCATTGTGGTATGACTCGTAACGTACTCAGGCAACAGGGACATCCATTATTTAATCTAAACCACATGCATATCCTGTTTCAGTCAGTACTTTAGAGATTTAAAAAGAGCTCCAGTTGAACTGAGTTTTCATTGTTTCTGTTAGAAAAAAGCTAGCACAGAAAATGGCTCAAGACTTTTTCCTCTACAAGTGTTTTCAGCAATGCCAGATTCAGAGTGTACAATATATAAGGGACACCTATCTTGGGTTTATAATCAAGAAAAGCGCTATTTACAAAACCACCCGCCGAAACAATACACTAGAAATAGTTTCTGGTCCAGTTAAAGCACTGAGAGTTACTGATGTCAGCAAATGTACTTAATTCTTGAGCTCTTGGCTGCTGCAAGGTTACTTCAAAAAATACTTATTTTATATCCATGCAGAATTATTCAAGTGCACGTTCTAGGCTTCAGGTAGTTTTGACTTGAACCAACATCTAATTCTGCACCAAAATCAGACAGCAGAGCCTACATGACACCCGCCCAACACATTTGCACAAGAGCAGCAGAGAGGACCCAATACCAACATCCTGCATGCCTGAGAAGGTCCTCGATCTAAAATCCAGAACAGAGTGAAAACTTAAGTTAAAACGAACAAAAAACCAGTTAAGATTAATCCCTCTGAATTAGGCTTCATTTCAAAATTCTTCCTGTCCAAAAGAACTATTCCAGAGCAATAAAAAAAGGAAACAATGTTTTTGCTGTTAACAAAACACCAATTTGAAGATGAAATTTTGGACAGGTTTAACAATTACGTTTTTCAAAAATTAATTAAAAAAATAAAATTAAAACTAAACTTTAAAATTTGTCTTTCCAATTCATTTTGTCTAAAAATTTGTATTGGTTATTCTGTTGTGGAGCTACTGCAGAAACTCCCAGTCAGCATTCAGATAAAGACTGACAGCAGCTTTCATTATCACTCTGAAATAATATATTTGTAGTCAAAACATAGCAAACCTTCCAGCTTCTACTCTCTCTACATATATCAATTGTTTCATTTACTTTGAGAATGTGTCCTATAATTCAATAAGGCAATTCTCACACTGACAGTAGTTCCCAACAAAAAAACCAACCTAGGAACATTACTTTTCTACTACCATCTCAGTTTTCTTTTGCAACAGACAATTCAATCAAACTTACTTGGTGGGGATTTAATAGCTCATATTTTCTTATTGTCTTTTCATAGATGACATTATTTCCAGGACAGAAATTCCCCCCTCTAAGAAATGGGGATAGTGGCTCCTGTAAAACATTTTAATATAAACACTCAAATGTTGTCAAACAGCAAATTCAGAATTAGTGTCATTTTACTAAAAAATGGTAAGGGATTTTTGTAATTTGAAGACATACATACTTTGAGATAGTTCTTAAAGATACGTACATTTGACTGTATGTCCATTTGGAAACAAAGTTTCCGTGCTTCCACATAGACAATATTTGAAATAAAAATAGCAGAAACAGTTAGAAATTAATCCCCACTGGTGACACTATTGAGGAATATTAATAGAGACTTCATCACTGAGGCAATTCTGTGTATTTTCAATTCCTAGTAATTTTTCCTCACAACCAGGGGTACAGGCCATGTGATTTCAAAGTATTTAGCAGCCCCTGAAGGAGGCAGCTAAGCACTTTACCTAATCAGGATAATTAAAGAAGGAAGAGTTACACAAACACTTCAGTACTAAACAGGTTTCCTACCTGATCAGGATTCTCAATAATAATCCTTCGAACAGTGCCCTGCAGGAAAGAAAATATGTAAGATTCAGTGATTACTGCACTTTACTCACTAAAGCCTTTTATGGTCAGAGCTCCAGCTTACACGGGCTCACAAAGTAACCTGAATACGGTCATCAGCCGTAAACATACTCAGATCCACTGGCTGAAATCCCCTAGAAATGGTTTAGAGCCAGGGCCTTTCCAGCCCAAAGGGAACAGCCCACAGACAGCGTGGCAGGACGCAATCTGTCACACTCAGATTTAAGAGTTTGTTTTTTCTCAATCACCTCTTTGCAGGTCTGGAAGAATTAGTCCTTATTTGCTGTACGTGCCAAGAGAATAGCATATAAATCAAAGCTGACTAGGCCTTCAAGGATCACATGTCCCTGTTTCACAGGCACTCTTGTACTTATGGTCCCCCGTGTAACATATCAAGGTCAGGCAGTGCAAACAGATGCACGTCTTGAACACTTTCACTAAGGGAAGAAAATGTGTATTTTCCTTAAACACCAAAATGAAAGGGGCAGAGGAACCGCCAGCAAACCACACCAGGTCACTATCCAGGGCTCCAAGCACTGGAAATCTTCCAGCTTCTACTCTAAATACATAAATTGTATACATACATAAACTGTATGTATGAGCACTTCATAAAATGGTCACAAAGTTCCATTGCTGATGCCTGTGACAAAAAGATGTCCTCGTGGAACATCTGCACATTCTTAAATGAAAAATGAAACACACCTTTTTAAATTAGAGAAAGTTACATAAATAGCAGCACTTTTGTTCATTTTCAAATAGATTCTTTCCCTTTTTTTTCCCAGCACTGTCTATAAGCAATTGCACACACTGCCTTCCGGTTCATGGACCACCACCAGTTATAACAAATCCTGCACGCTGCTTGGAGTCTCCATGTCCACATCATTATCCAAGTAAGCAAAATTCCCACTGAACCTAGTCTAAGAATCAGGCAATTGTCAGTTTACAGCACACCATCTATTCTTCCTCAGTACAAATTTTCAATTTTCATAGCAAATCACTTCTTCCCTTAACCCGTGGGCAGCGCTTGGGAAGTTTGCATTGCTGCAGCTCAGTCTCAGAGGCATCCTTAGCCAGGTAGGAGCAGCTCTGAAGTAGGTCACATTTCCAGCTGTGAACTGTTGCACAAGCTTAGGAAGCCCAAAGCGGTTTTCCAGATCTCCTGAGCGAATCATTAACAGCACCAGGAAGGAGGAATCAAAGCAGAAAAGAAACTGTTTTAGTGGCAATCATTGTAATTAAGAAATGTCAAAATCTTAAGTGCTGCAGAAAATTTAGAAAGCTGCTTACTCCTCCTCCAGCACACTTGAGGTAGGTCTGTCAAGGAAGGGAACCCACCAAAAGCACGCTCTGTGTTGGGACATAACACCAAGAAGAGACAATATAGAGGTCTAAAAGAACATACAGCCCAATTCCTACACCCTTTCTGACACCAACGGAATTGGAAATAAAAAGCAGAATACTTAAAAATGAATGCCCAGGCCTATTTCCTTCACACCTGTTTGGCAGCAGGCGTGCCCCTGACTCCCAGTTCCTCCTCTGACGCAGGCTGGCAGCTCCGAGCTTCGCACTGCACCTTAGCACCACTGGCTCTGCTCGTTCTGGAGCACACCAGTGCTACGACAGGAGGAGTAACATGGGAGAGCAGTAACGTCCTTATTCAGAGTTGACTGCCATTGTATGGCACAGGAAAACAAGATGAGTGTTGTGCATGGAATTAAAAGATACATTTTCAATTTACTGAAAAGTTGGACAAACCTGCCAGGGGACTTTGGAATGTGTAACTCACACTGTCTAGTTTAGAGAGCATAATGCATAAAATTATTTTATCTAGTTACCTATGTGTTCTCAGAGGAATGCATCCAGAACTGAGAAGACCAGAGCATTTTAAGTTGAAATATACATCTCTAAGAGTCAAAAGGATGACCTAATCATATACGAAATATTACACAGAACCTAAGGATGTTTGGCTTGGATAAAATTATGCTTATTTCTAAGATAACCAAACACTTTCATTGCCAAAGAACTTTGATGCAGGTACATTTCCCTTACTCCCTTACAAACACAGATTTGCCTGCCCTCCCTCCCTCCCATACCAGCCAAGCAGGCTGGACTCGTGAAGGCTGGGAGAGAACCCAGAAGCCAGAACCCCCTGACCCTGTGCCAGCCTGAACTACCCACACACAGCTCCTTGCTCTGCACAAGGAGATGATGTCCCCAGGACCACTGGGGCTGTCATGGTACGCTGCGGTGGAAGGTGACCTCAGGCTACTTCCACCTGCCCATCATTCCCAAGGGGCACAGCTCAGGCTACTCTCTGTAATCCTCTGCAACACTGTGGAAATGCGGTGTTCTTAACTGGGAGAAGGAGGGGGAGGATGGGATTTTAATGGGGAGGGCCCAGCGCAGTTGTGGATTTCAGGTGTACAACTGGGTTTATCACAGCCTAACCAGTTGTTCTGGGAATACATTTATAAGGATCATTTCAAAAGGCATATGCTAACACTTTCACCATGATTTCTGCTAGTCTTAAAGACTTTTAAATAAGATTTTTAAGTTTTAAAATAAGCATTTGATAGATGTATCCATTTATTGTGTGCAAATTTTACCCCAAAAAATCAATACACTTTTATTTCAGGAAGTTTCCTTTAGCTTAAGACAAGCCAGTAATTAAGGTGAGAATCTCATCTATATCAAAACCTTTTATCCATAACATATTGTCTTGCTAATTACAAGCAATTCTGTCATCTAATCAGAATTTATGAGTTACATTTGGCAGCTGAAATATAGACAAGGCAGGCTATGTTCAAGAACCATGTTAAACAATACAGACAGATCTTACAAGCTGGTTAATATTATACCGTTTTCACAAAGGGAGGTGAGAGCCTTCAGCACTTCACAGAACCCAGCGCAGGCATGAAAAGATCTTGCTCATGTAATTTCTCACATGGATAGACAACTACAAAGGCTTTCAGGACTTTGGCCTCTGCACTGACAGCAGACATCCTGTGTGTGCCATTTCATATATTAGTTTTTTATGACCACGGTGAAAGGGTTCATATGTGTAAGCTGTACTGGAAGAGAATTTATTCTAAACAACATTATTACTTTAGGTCAAGCAGACAAGAAAAGAATTCACCACTAATTATTCCAGATGAAGCTTGCCATGGCTTGGGAGTAACATTTGGCCTCTACACCAAGACTAAAATAAAGTTAGACTGAAAAAGTAAAACTGAACCCCAAACTACAAAAAATACAATCACGTGTCTTATACGCACACACTGGTTTCAAATTTTCCCTCCCTCTACCTTATTAAAAATGTACATAAACACAACAGAACACACCAACTCTGTAACTACACACTAAGATAGCGTATCAACCGTGATATAGACATTTGTTATCATTAATCTATAAAAGCTCTGCAGAAGTAAGTTAAATAATGCTCAAAGATAGCCCTTTGCCCTATCAACAGTAAGAAGTGTAAACTACAGCTCTAGGCTGCCATTTGCTGAAAATTCTGGTGTTAAAACATTCCTGAGAGTTAGGTACCGTCCCATTGCTCAGTTTATGCAGCTACACATGGTCTGCTCCCGGGGCAACCAAGCCACAACCAGAATTGTACTCCTCTGTGCTGCAGCTCTTTGGAAATTTTTCCCAGCGCTTCCTTCTGGCAACTCCCATTCAGCACCAAGTGTGCAATTGCTGTCTGCTCCCAGCTGACTTCCTTGTTTGTGACCATTTTCTTCTTTAATAACTTCCTAATAATCTTTATTAAGCACCTTCCCTCTCCACCATGAAAACTGCAACCCGCAAAAAGCCTGATTTGAGCTACACCCTCTTTTGTCTTTAAAGCCTAATCCAGCAAAACACTTCAGTAAGAAATTATTTTTCATCAGCACAACTTAATGGACTCAGTGACTAAAACAGATGTTGAAAATTAACTATAGAGCAGAGAGCGCATTTGAGTCTATAATCACATTGCTCACATACTTATCCGAGTAGAGGAAATCTGGGGCTGCAGTATTTATGCTAATGAATATTTAATTAATTGAACGCAATTCAGACTATCATCTAGCCTACTTGAAGAGATCACTTATCTGGGAGGTGAGAGGCCAGTGCTTAGGCTCCTGCCGCATACCCTGCTCCTGCAACACACCTTGCCAACGAGGGATTAAGAGCTTTGGCAGGGCGGGAAGGTGTCTGTCACATCCAAGTCTTACAAAGCCGCCCGTGAAGTCCTCACCGCCCACAATCTACAGAAGCCACCCCGCAGAGGAAGGCAGCCCTTCGACTACACAAATGTGGCTTTGAAAGGAAATCAGATTTCTTATTGGTCTTAATCCCAACTCCTCTTCATAGGTAAGCATTTTTATACCACAGGAAGGAAAATTAAATAAGAGTTCACCTTGAAGCAAACGCACGCTTCCCTTCTGCGTGTAACGCACCGATCCCACTTGGATACTAGTGACAGCCCGATCCTTTTCAGTTTCTATAGTCAAAGCTGTTCCTACATCACTGGTTTCTAGGTTTGTTTTGAAGATTTAGCTAAGATATCGATCGCATATGTTAAAATATATGAAATTCCAACAATACCTTCAAGCCATTCCTCGATTATCTGCACAGCAGCAAACCTGCTAAACGACATTGTAAAGGCTCTTCACGCCAAGGCTAAGCGAACTCTGTTCCTTCCCTACCTGCTTATTCGCATTCGTTATTAGCATCGTTGATTCAAACAGAACCACGAAGCACACTCCCCCCTTTGGATCTCATTAAGGTGAACAGCAGCGAGTAAACGGACAAGGGGGTCTGTGCGCACCCTGCCCGCGGGACGCACCCGCAGCGGGATCCTGCCCGCGCCCCGCGATCCTGCTCCGGCCGGATTTCTACCGTCCCGTGGACAAAATGAGTTCTAGACTAAAGCAGGTCGCTGAGGCTCAAGGACCGATGTCATTTCTGTCACTGCCCCTGACGAAGATGAGCCCCCTCCCCCTGCGGCGGCCTGCCCCTCGCCATGAGCCCACCCGCACGCCTACCCGCCGCCCGCCCACCACGGCCAGATTAAACAGACCACGGCCTGGGGGCTGCCGGAGGAACGGCCCCGGTGCGGGCTGAGGCCGGCCCGCTCCACTCCCAGATGGTGACGGGCGCCCGCGGGAAGCAGCTGCACCGACCCCCTCAGAGAAGCGGCGGGGCTGTTAAGTGGCCCCCGCCGGCCCTCCCTGCTGCCCCCGGATCGTCTCCGCGCAGGCGGAAAAGCCGCGGTTTTCCCGAGACAGGCGTCGGCAAACGTTCGAGGCAAAACGACGTTTTCGCAGGAGAAACCCTGGGACTAC
>VZTM01036486.1:5649-60298 GCA_013400555.1 Jacana jacana
ATGTGCAGCTTATTCTGAAGTATTTGTTGAATTTTTCTTCAGAATCACATGCTACATTGACCAGATGAACACCTGGTATGATGTCAAAACTCATCAGGAAGTAACCAACAGTCGCCTCTTCTCAGAGATCCAGGACACTTTAGGCACCTTTGGTCTCAACGGTTTGGACCGGCTGCTGTGCTTCATGATTGTAAAGGAACTGCAGGTAGTTTTGGAACTCTGGTGTCTCCAGGTCGCGATGCTTTCATTGTTTAGTAACTTCTAGTGACATAAAAAATCTGTTGATTTTTTTAAATGGTAAATTGAAATGAAGAACATGTGAAAAATCCCGGAATTGTCAGAGCTGGAAGGGACCTCTAGAGATCGTCTGGAATTTCAGTTGTGGATGGAATTATGAAAGTTGGTGCTTCTGAATAAATGGTGCTGTGCAACCCGGTGTTACACATTACACTAAATGCTGGTTTGCAAGGAATCCCTTTTGAAGGTGCATGCTATTGTATACTCAACAGTTCATCTCGAGTAAAGTTCTATTTTTCTGTCCAAATATCACCAAACAATTAGGTTGTTTGGGTCTACCATGATGTAAATAAGGTGTGAGTTCTGTGAATATTTTTTTTGCCTATTACCTATACATGTAACCAAGGTTTTTTTGTTTTCTGAGAGGAATCCAGTCTGGTCTCTTAAAGATTTTAGGGAAAATAAGTATTGAAGCAGACAGTTCTTTCTCAACAATTGAAAAAGTAGTAGTAGTTATATGCAGTGGGTATTACATATTGATGAGGGTGATCTTCTAATTGTCCTAACACTGATTAGCATAACTCAGAAAAGCACAAAGTCTGACTACAGGATTCCTCAATTCCTCATCTGTGGAAATGTTCTTTCCCGGCTGTTAAAACTTGGCCCCTGTACCACCAAGATTCAGCAGAGTAGTTGTGTGAGGACTTTACTCACTTATTCCTTTCTTTTATTTAGAATTTCCTCAGCATGTTTCAAAAAAATATATTGCGTGACAGGACAGTACAGGATACCTTAAAAGCACTTATGAATGCTGTCAGCCCTCTCAAAGGAATTATAGGTAAGTGCTTACTGGTTAAGGTGGAAGAAAACCACTGTCTTTGTACACTTGCATTTATTTCTCTTCTTACTTGTTCTCTTTTTAATGCCTCACCCTTTCTTTTCTCAGCAAATTCAAACAAGGTTTATTCCGCAGCGATTGCAAAAACTCAGAAGATCTGGACAGCGTATTTAGACTCCATCATGAAGGTAGGTTTATGGGACTTGGTGATATCCAGAATTTAGTCTAGGCTCTTTGCTTATATACTTTAATCTGCTTGTTTTAACACGTCCTGTTATGTTGACCTGGAATTCTTATAATATCACAAGTGAAGCAGGCCTGGGTTTGCAAGAGCTCCTGAGCTTCGTTTGCACGGGCAGCTCACACTCCACAAAGTGCTTAGTATGGAGACTCGTGTGGAATGAAACGGAGTCTGGCACTAGAGATCTGGTGTGGGAAGTCTGAGTTAATGCTCATTGTCAGGAGCTCCAAGACTCCTCACAGAGCCTCGTGAACATATGTACTTAAGGCTGAAGTTTGGGGCAGTTTTGTTCCATTCAGTGTTTTCTGAACTTGCCATGTTCCCGCAGAAGGCAGCCTGCCCTGCCCAAGATGTCAACAAGCTGTCCCCTTTGCATGGCTCTCTCATGTCTTTGTAATGTTATTTTGCAAGCAGTGTTTTCCAGAGCACTGTGGATGTTTGTGTTACTGAAGGGAAGAGGAAGGGTCAGGGAGGGAAGGGGAAGGCTGACTACAACCAGCCTCTCTGGTTTTTATCCCATTGCTGACCCTAAGGCCTAGAGAGAGGTGGGGAAAGAGCACAAGAGTTCTCACTCACCATTGAAAAACAAGCAAGTAACTGGGCTTTTCTACCTGTTACCTTTTTTGTGCCCTTTTCACTCTGCCTGTGTTTGCTGCTGTGAGCTGTGTCCTAAGTCTTGAGTGCTGGGACTACTTCTCTCCTTGGGCTGAATCGCTGCCCTGTTACCAAAATGAAGAGGCAGCTCCAGCCACTGCGTCTGTTTCCGGTCTGGGCAGCCCTGCAAAGGCCGTTAGGTGTAACGAGGACTTTCTGTTATCTACTGTACTGCAAATTGTTACTCATTAAGTTTTTCCTTAGTTAGACTTTACTTCCCTCATTGCATTTGGTATCAACACCCCATCCTCTTTTTCTGTGGTTTGTTTCGACAGGTTGGTCAGATGCAGATTCTAAGACGACAGATTACCAATGAGTTAAATTATTCCTGCAGGTTTGACTCCAAGCATTTGGCTGCTGCTTTGGAAAATCTCAATAAGTAAGAAGCAAGTTGTGCTGAATAGCTGCTTGTATCACTGTGATCTAGTTCTTAGCAACTCAGCGACCCTTAAAATCTAAATTATGACAAAATGTGGGATCTGATTGTATTCAGGGGTTTGTTGATGACTTTTTGAATTTCAACCCCCAAAAACCCGTTAAAAATAAATCACATGGCAAGTAATTTGTATGAATGTGCTAGAGGACAGCACAGCTTGTAATTGTGTTTGAGGTCATATTTGGATGAGAAGAAAGAACAGTGAAAATGTGTGGTGCTGACTTTGAAACAATTATGGTGTTTGTAAAAAGATTATTCCAAAGAAGGTGGTTTACTCCTGCTTGTAATCATTTACAGGTTTTTGTGTCTATGAAATTTATAAATTCATATGCTGTGTGGCATCGTGTAAGGTTTATTTGGGGATAGTTAAATAAGTATTTACTATAATAAATTTCTTTTTCTTTTAGAGCAATACTGGCTGACATTGAAGCACATTATCAAAACCCATCACTACCTTATCCTAAAGAGGACAACACTCTTTTGTATGAAATCACAGCTTATCTGGAAGCGGCTGGCATTCACAATCCATTAAATAAGGTCAGGTTTACACTCCCATGCTTGATACAGTGTGCTTTTTCTATTTTATTGATTATTAACTGAGAAAAATAATGTGTGGAAAAACTGTGTTGTTCTTTTCTTTTTTCCCCCTCCCTCAGATCTACATAACAACAAAACGTCTGCCCTATTTTCCCACCGTCAACTTCCTATTTCTCATTTCCCAGTTTCCGAAACTCCAGTACAACAGAAATCTAGGTACTGTATAAGTTACTGTTTATCTAAATCTAATTAAAACCTGTGTGAAACTATGTGTAGAGAAGATGTAAACCTGCTTAAAATTATAAGGATGGAAAACACTCAGTTTCTGAGCTTAGTCCATCGTGTCCAGGCAGGTTTAAAATAATATTGAAGCCCAATACAATAGAGTAGGAATGGGAATGCAAACTCCTGACTTTCTCATGCTGTTCTGTGCTTAATAGCATTAATCCATTTGCTATGAAAGAAATGCAGTTGTTGCCTTAGTGTTTAATTTTTATGAGTGGGCAAGCAGAAGGACGAGGCAAAGCAAAAAAACCTCATGAGAGTATTGATACGTTTGTCTCTGCTCTAAAGAATGTGCTCAGTTTTATAAATGCGGTGGTTTGGGGTGTTTTTTCTGCTCAGGAGTGGTGTGCAAACGGCCAGCTGATCAAATTGACTGGCTCCCTCTAGTCCTGGGCCTCCTCACCCTGCTGAAACAGTTTCACTCGAGATACACAGAACAGTTTCTGGCTCTGATTGGTCAGTTTATTCGCTCAACGATGGAGCAGTGCACAAGGTACCCGAGTGTTCCTTTTTCCCTACGTGTCACCTCTGTGGCGAGGGCTGCAGTAGTGTTATCACTGCTTTTTCAATATATACTTCTCACAGAGTATATTTTATATATTTAGTCATATATGTTGTTACTTACCTCAAGTACTGTGTCCGGTTTTGGGCCCCTCACCACAAAAAAGACATTGAGGTGCTGGAGAGGGTCCAGAGAAGGGCAGCGAAGCTGGTGAGGGGTCTGGAGAGTAAGTCTGATGAGGAGAGGCTGAGGGAGCTGGGGTTCAGCTTAGAGAAGAGGAGGCTGAGGGGATTCCTTATCGCTCTCTACAGCTACCTGAAAGGAGAATGTAGAGAGGTGGGGATTGGTCTCTTCTTCCAATTCACAGGTGATAGGACAAGAGGAGATGGCCTCAAGTTGTGCCAGGGGAGGTGCAGAGTGGATATTAGGAAGGATTTTTACACAGAAGGGGTTATCAAGGGTTGGAATGGGCTGCAGAGGGCAGTGGTTGAGGCAGCATGCCTAGAGGTATTCAAAAGACAGGATGGCATGGTTTTCAGGCACATGGTTTAGTGATGTTTTTTCGTCTGAGTTAGGTTGATGGTTGGACTAGATGATCTTAAAGGTCCTTTCCAACCTAGATGATTCTAAGATGAAAACACTACTTATTTTTGTAATGGAATGACATGGTACCTAATGGAAATGGTGTTATTTTCATGTAATTTTATCCAAATAACTGGTTGGCTAGTTCAAGTATGATCTTCCTGGTGGTTTCATTCTAGCCAAAAGATACCAGAAATGCCTGCAGATGTAGTGGGTGCCCTCATGTTCCTGGAAGATTACATTCGCTACACGAAGTTACCGAGAAAGGTAAGAAAGAATTCCCATTCTCCTGTGTGCACTTCAGTCACCCCTATCTACTCTGCAACGTGGCATCATCTATAAACGGATATCCAAAATAATGGACTTGTTAACTTTGTCCAAGAAGCAGTAGTGACCCTTTTCAGATGTTCTGGAAAAGATTGCCAAAAGGAGATACAGAGAAAGAATGTGTTACCCGATAAGAGTGGGTCATAACAGATGCTGTGTCCTGTATGAACTACAAATTGTGTTACTGCCATACTTTGTGTAACTTCCTCTACTAGTCATGGCATCCTCATGGCAAAAGCATAATGTAAAAAATACATAAGGCACTCAAAGTACAGGAAGGATTTCAGTTTTATGCAGATTCTTCTTAAATCTGTTCCATTTAACTTTCAGAGAAACAGGTACATCGCTGGGGGGCTTTTTGGGAAGGAAAGAAATAAAATAGAAGTTCTGGGATGTTGCAGATTTAAGGTATAATAAACTTAGCAATATTCTAAATGCAGGGCAAAGAGCTACTTAGCAAGTCTAAATTTTGGTGTAAAACCCTAGAAGCATAGAGTGATATGGACTGGAAGGGACCTTGGAGATCATCTAGTTCCAGCTGTCTCCAGTCCTTGAGTTCCTTCCCTTCCTGCCAAAGCATGGATTCCCAGGGAGCTGCTTTATTTCACACAAAAGGGAAGTTCTGAAAGTCTGGGCTTGTAAAGGAGTTTAGTTTAGGGTTAGATGCAGTTTAAGTGCGTGTAAAGATGATGCATTATTTGTACGTGGTGTTAAAGATAAGTCATAATCCCATTTGCTCTAGACCGTACCTTGGTGATTCTTGAGTAAGTCATTTCCCAGCTACTGCTCACAGCTGAAAGAGGGGGATTCTTCCAGTTTCATTCTTCTTCCCAGCCCACAGGGCAATGTAGTAGAAAGTGCCCATGTCAGTCTTGCGGTTTATCTATCTACCTCCTTCTCTCCCCCCTCCCTCCTTCCCCAAGCAAGGACACATCCAGGAGCACATCCCAAAGCCGGGGTGGTCCAGGTCAATAGCACTGTGTGCTTGCTTCCTAATTAAAAATGCTCGTTAATGGCTGAATAGAGCATAGGAATGAATAATGAAGAAAATGCCTCTAACTGTGCCTTCTTCTGTACTTCAGGTGGTTGAAGCCCATGTGCCCAGCTTCATTTTTGATGAGTTCAGAACTGTTCTATGAGTCTGGAGAAAGGACCAAGTCGGTGCCTGAGGATGAGAGAGGTGTCTTTTCTGTGCTTTGAGGCAGCACCTAAGCCTGTCCCTGTGAAGCGTAACGGTCAGCACTCCTCTCTGTAATTAACGCTTCTTACAAACCACGCGTTCACGCCAAGATTCCATCCCATCCAAGCCGTGTACAGTTCGTACTGTGCATTACAAATGCTGTATGTAATTCTTTATGTATAAAGCATTTAGTTTTTTCTTCTGAAGAATGGGTTGTGGAAGTTTAACTTTTCTATAGCAGATGAACAGTGAAATTGGAAATAAAGGCCTTGGAGAGTTTGCCAGGACTGAGGATTCCAAAGTATGGATTTTCTGATTAACAGAACCATTAGTGAATACACAGGGCGAAGAGGTTTGGTGTCTGCTTAATTTTCCTCTACCCAGGACAGAAAATTAATTAAATATCCATAGCTGCAGGGTCCCTGCCTGCTGTTTAAAGTCGCAAATGTTTCTTCTGGTGCAACTCTGACACAGCTGGTGCTGGGGATAAGGTTTAGTCATTGAACTTTCAGTCTCAGCATGGAACCTTTTTCTTGCTGAGGGAAAGGCAGTGAGGGACGTTATTCCATAATATTCCACTGGTCCCTGACCAGCTTGGATCCTGGAGCTTGTGGGCGGCAGGGCTGTGACTCCCACCATTGTGCTGATCCCCCCACCAAGCCCATAGCCTTTAAACGGCACCACTGGCTGCCTCAGGGATTCATCATGGGGCTGTGGCTCAGCCCTTGGAGATGTAACCTGTCCCCCATCGTGTCATCCCCTCCATTACCATGATGACATCCTGTTGAGTGGACCTTGCCCAGCAGGGTGTCAGGGAAGCACCTGAGCGGTGTCCTGGGCCTCACTTGGGTTTCACTTTGTAAACTGATGCTGACTTTTGTGTATTTGGGAACCTTTCCAGGTCTCTTTGCTCAATCACCTTCCCAGGGACCATGGTGAGTTTGGCCATCTCCTGCAGCCTCCCTCATCTTCCTCCTTGCTCTTCCTGAAGACAGGAATGATGGTGCTGTCATCCAGGCCCCCGGATCCTCACCACTGTTCACAACAAATTGAGTGGCCTCGTGCTGACACCTGGGGGAGTAACCCACCAGCATCCATAGGCTTCTCTATGTCCACATTGTTTAAATAGACTCCCCAGCGTGGTCCTCTTCTGCTGAAAGACCAAGCGCTGATCGGTGGAGTTCAGCACCACCAAGCCCTGTTCCCACCCATTCCCAACTCAACTTCTGTGGAAGCTCAACCCATGTGATGGTAACTTGGCCTTTATGGATGGAGGGAGGATTTTTAACTCCCACCACCTTCTCCAGCACCAGGCACTGGCTTCCTTCAGAGCACAGCCCTCACCTCTCCAGCAGGTGGAGGCTCATCCAGTGCCCACACAAGAGCTTTGGTGTGTTCCTGCCAGCCAAGATGCAGTACTTCCCCACCAGCAGCCAGTGCCTTTCTGGCCACATCTCCCCCAGGGGCAAGAGGGACAGTCCCGCTGAGGGGGCAAACAGTGCTTTGGCTCAGGCACCACTGGTTGGAACCAGTCAGTTTCTGCCAACCTTCCAGGCAGGGCTGGGCTGCATCTTCTCCAGAACCAAGGAGTCCAGGGCACTTCCTACCAGGAGCCAAGAGCACCAGCCCCAGCTGAGAGAGAGTTAAAGCTGCTGCAGCTGCACAGACACCGAGGGGAAGGGTTGACTATAAGAGTCCATCACTTCAGGCTGTAAATACCTGCAGCCCTGCACCCACCGAGCTCTCCTGGCTCTCATCTTCCCCTTTGAGCAGGGACACCTCCCAGGGTCACTCCTCCAGGCTGAGAGATCCCTGATCTGATATCTACAATGAGGTCAGGGACATCTTACAGGAGGCCTAAAGGTATATTGTAGGTTAATGATGTTTATGTACCCAGCTATTATTAGATGTGGTTGATCCCTAATTACCATCTAAATTGTTATTTAAATCAGTTTGACTACCCCTCAATTATTGCTTAATCACCATTTGATTTTCCTTCAGTCCTCAATTAATTACAGTTTGATCGTGAACAAACCCTTTTAGTTAAACCAGGTACCAGAGACTTCTCTTAGACTTCACCTGTGACCCCGCAGAGAAGCAGCAGGAGAGGCTGGGGAGGGGAAGAGGGAAGGCCGTGGTCAGACTGCAGGAATAAAATATGGGATATATGGGGTGAAACGGGGGAGAGGGGAGTAGGTACCACCCAGCTTTGGTAACCTGAGGCCTTTAGACCCTAACCCACACCAGGAACACAGCTTTAAGAGGCAGGAAAGCCAAGAGCAACCGAGGAAAAACACAAACTGGCATCAAACGATTTTTTTCCTCTATTTGAATTTATTTTTCAGCTTTCCCTTTAGAAAGCTCTAAACTTTCCCTGAAACAAATGCAAATCCCCCGCCCCCACCACAGAAGTGCAGCTTCCTAAAGTTGGTTGAGAGAAGTTAAAGCACACAGAAAACAAGGCACTGAGCCTTTTGTTATTAATGCAATTAGTTACGATTCAGCTTTGAGTTCGAGGTCCTGCTTAAGAATTACGCTGGACCCTGGGGGAAAAGCAGCTTCCAAGGAGCAGTTCAGGGGCAGGGGCAGTGACAGCTGGGGCTCAGCAGGCAGAAAAAGCAATGGTTTTTAACTGGGAAAAACTAGCAGTCACAGCCAGGCTAGGAAAAACCTCCAGACAAACACTTGTAAGTAGTTTCTGTGGGTGAAATAGCCCCTAAGCATCAGCCACATCGTTCCTGTGCTCGAGTTAATCTCTGTGTGCCTTTGTCACCCCACTTCTCTTCTTTAAAACATTCCATTACACCCAAAGTCTCAAAAGCACTTGATGAAGACCTGACCGAACTCATCTGCTCTGGGATGTATCCGAGGCGCCAGAGTGAAGGGGCATTCCTCCCTGGAAACTCCCATCCCCTGCTTTATCTGGCTGTAAACCACCAGCACAGGGATTCCCTGTCACCTCTAGCAGGTACAAACCGACTGGTACCCAATGTGCCAAACAGGTTTAAATGCAATTTAGGCCATTTTTAATTATAAGGGTTAATTTTAACCCTTGTGGCTCTTCAGACAAAACCAGAAAGATTAATACCTAGAATATCCTTAGAATACTTAAAGGTATAATTCTAGGTGACATTAACTGGTTATAACCATGATGTTTTTTCATCATTCCACATAATCAAAATAACTAGAAATCCACAGAAAACAAGGCTTCCAGCTTTCACATTCTGCATTTTTTTTTAAAGTAACAACAAATAAGACAATCCAGTTACATAGAAATGTATAAAAATGAAGCCACATCAAATAACGTCCTCCATCTTCAAGGTCTCCCTCTATAAATCTTTGGAACACAAAAATTAAGTCAATTTTTATGCAAGAAGCATAAAAAAAACCTACCTAAGTTCTCATCTCCCAAGAAACCCCACTGGAGCAGGGACCAGGCACCGGGTGCTGAGGGTCTGTGCAGAGTCACTCCATGCCACTGTGGACCCCGACCCCACGCTCATATCCTGCTGCTGCCCAGAGCCCTCAGCCCATCCCACAGGTAGGTCCACCACAAGCGATTCAGTTCCCATCAGCACTGGTAGGAATTAAGAACAGGTTATCAGTAGCATGTTTAAAATTGGATTCTCAGTTCATCTTCATGAAAGAGAAGACCTGATATATTGCTTTTACCTTTGACAGTGGCAGCCCATGCTGCCTCCCAGCACCATTAGCCATTGCTTAATTAGTTACCCGAGCCCAAGGAGGCTCATTAACTGCCTTCAGATAAGCCCTGAGAACAGGACACACCCAGGTGTCCCCAGGGGATGCTGGCATGCATTAGCCTGCAGCTCAACTGGGCATTTGCAATGCCTTCCTGCAGAGCTGGCATCTCCACTCTAGGAAAGAATCTCCATCAGGGCTCTTGCACTGTTAAAAAAAGAAACATACCCTGGTTCAGGACACCCTCCCGGTCGCTTCCCAGCACTGTGGTGGCTCTACTAGGATAAAAAAAAATCATAGAATGGTTAGAGTGGGAAGGAACCTTAAAGACCATCGAGTTCCAACCCCTCTGCCATGGGCAGGGACACCTCCCACTAGAGCAGGTTGCTCAAAGCCACATCCAGCCTGGCCTTGAACACTCCCAGGGATGGAGCATCCACAGCTTCTCTGGGCAACCTGATCCAGTGCCTCATCACCCTCACAGGAAAGAGCTTCTTTCTAGTATCTAATCTAAATCTCCCCTGTTCCAATTTAAATCCATTACCCCTCATCCTATCGCTACACTCCCTGACAAAGAGTCAGATACCGGAAGTTGTGGAGTGAATACAGGTTCCCCTCAGATACTGGAAGGCTGCAATAAGGTCTCCCCAGAGCCTTCTCTTCTCCAGGCTAAACAACCCCAGCTCTCTCAGCCTGTCCTCATAGGAGAGGTGCTCCAGCCCTCTGATCATCTTTGTGACCCTCTGCTGGACCCATTCCAATGGGTCCATGTCCTTCCTGTGCTGAGGACTCCAACTATGGACACAGCACTCCAGGTGGGGTCTCACAAGCGCAGAGCAGAGGGGTACAAACACCGCCCACAACCTGCTGGCCACACTGCTTTAGGTGCAGCCCAGGATGTGGTTGGCTTTCTGGGCTGGCAGTGCGCACTGCCGGCTCATGTTGAGCTTCTCATCCACCATCACTCTCAAGTCCTTCTCCTCAGGGCTGCTCTCCAGCCATTCTCTGCCCAACCCAAGCTTTCCACACGCTCCAGTCTTTCAAACCCCTGAAGGCCCTGTTCTTCTCTACCTCACATTTAGCAAATAGTTATTCTCATGTACTTGTCCAAAAAATCAAGACGATCCTTTCTACAGGGAGGTCAGTCCTTAAAAGCAGGTTATAAGGATATTTCATCTACTTAGGACATTTTAGATGTTTTAGCAGCTCCCCAGAATATTGGTCCAGGGCACTGAAAGACTCTCCTCGGCAGCACCAGGCAGTGGTGGCAATGCAGAAGTCGGAGAAGAAATGCCCTCCCACTCCAGGCTTTAATTTATCTGATTATAAAGACGGCATGTGACAAATACAGTGGCTGACAGGTACCTGCAGGCACTACATGGAGGAGAATGATGCTGGGTGATGCTGATGTGATTAGAGACATGAAAACAAGAGACCTCTGATTTAAATGCCCCAAGCTGGTCTTGCCACTAACATCTACATACACTACATGTTCCCAGATGTTGTTTGCAGGAGAAAATAGCTCTGGACAAGATGAAAAACACAGACACCAAAGACATTATCGAGAGACAGAGCTGCACTGCGTGTGCTCTATAGCAATTAGCGATTGCACTCTGTAGACAGAGGAAACCATGGTAAATCAACATATAATTTCCACTGCCACGTAATTACCTGTGGTTACCAGGTTACTACATGGTCACACCCGAGCTATGTGGCTTCACAGCTCACATTTGACAGTGATAAGGGGAAATGGAGTTGAAAACTCAGGTAGTGGATGTGACTCGTGCCTGGTGACGGCAGGAGAAATGAAGACCTCAGAGAGAAATGCAATAAAAGTGGCAGTCATTGGTCAGAAATGTTGTCTGGCATGGGGCGAGGTACTCAAGGAGCATAAGTGACCCCCAGCATCCCATGTCAGCTTGTGGCAGAAGCTTCTTCTGCCTCCTGTTGATTCCTACTTGAAAGAGAAAACTCGGCTAGAAAAAACAGTATAAGACTCAAGGTTAATGGAAGCGCTTCCAGGCACTGCAGGTGGCAATAAGGACTCCAGAGAAGATGGAGGCTAGTACACCCAAGAAGGTTTCCTGCACACCACAGTATCTCATCTCAAATGCTGCAACGGGATGTACGTTGAAATCTCATCATCATCCCCAACATGCATTTCAATCCCCATTGCAAAAAGTAAAGCAAAGATTACCCACGGTCAAAGCACGTCCACCACATTCTCAAAATAGCAACCAATTTCTTACCACCCGTGTTCTCTTCTGCAAGCTCCCTCCAGCAGACACAAGGACAAAACACTTGAAATGGCCACTGTCCTGGCACAAAAAAACACAGAGGCAGCAAATATATGCAGGCCAAGGAAGGTGGTGAAGCTTTGTAACCTAAAGCCTTACTGGCAGGTTTTATTCACGTTGCCATTCAGGTGAGGGAGGTGTTTGGGCTGTACTTCCCTCACAACAAGTGTATGATCCAGCTGTTGCTGGGCTTGGCCCTGTGCCCAGGGAACCCCACGTGGACACTTGGGTCCAGAATCTCTGTATTCACTCCACAACTTCATAAAATCGGTCTGGACCCATCCTCTGATGTAGGAGCCATCTGGCACCACACAGCTTCCACCCAGGACACCACAGTGTTGGCAATGAGCCCTGCTCCACACTAGTCCCCTTCCCCTCCAAATCACTCCCAGGAGGCACTTGGGAGAGAACCAAGCTTGCCTGTGCTGAGACCATTACAGACAGAGTGTCACCAACAAAGGGGGACAACCAGTTGTGGTCCTGGTGTTTTTCCCAGTGCAGATGAAGCCTTCACACCAACAAGCCACAGCTGGGACTACAGACCCTCACCCCTCTTCAGCCTTCCTCTTCCTGTCCTGCCCTTAGAGAATGCTTAGAGTTGGAAGAGACCATAAAGATCATAGAGTTCCAACCCCCCTGCCATGGGCAGGGACACCTCCCACTAGACCAGGTTGCTCAAAGCCCCATCCAGCCTGATGTCAAACATTTCCAGGGATGAGGCCTCCACAACTTTTTGGGCAATCTGTTTCAGCGCCTCTGCACCCTCACAGGAAAGAATTTATTTCTAGTATCTAATCTAAATCTCCCCTCTTTGAGTTTTAAACCATTACCCCCTCTTACTGCTACACTCCCTGACAGAGTCCCTCTCCAAAATCCCATCTCCTGGCCTGGAAGAACCCATAAAGTCAAACCCACATCAACACTATGGCCATAAGTAGCCAACACTTAGGAGTTGGCCCCTGTACATACAATTCTGCATGCTTTTACTAGACAATACCAATTTTCAGGACGACGTATCAGCCTCCATATAAGGGCTATCAGAAACCACACCTGGGGAGACAGCATGAAGATGCTGTTGCCTGAAGAGAGTGAATGACATCTGAAAGAAACCAGCTGCATCACAGAAACCTGAAAAAGCAGGAGTTGCCTAAGAATGAACCACGGGTGAACAAGGCTGAAGAAAAGCCAAGTGTTCCCATAAAACAACAAATTAGCCACTGCAATAGCATGGGTGGAGCCGTTTAAACTGACCTGTGAGAACGCCACACACCCCGCTCAGCCTCCTGGTGCATTTTCAGAATTGCTCACTACACGTGTGCCCATCACCTTAACATTAACCAGCATTGCCATATCTGACCTCTGCTTCTGCCCTTCGTGCCTGGTGACCCCTGCGTGAAGACCAGCTCTAAAACCTGGCTGTGAGACCAGAAGATCCTTCTTCCACAGCTCTCCTCTCCCTCGTTACCTTTGGAAACTGCTACCAGCAAAGGCCCAAAGCTGCCCTGCAGTTTCTCCTGGCTGTGCTGGAAGTGTTCCTCCTGCTCTGCCGCACATCAGTTGGTGCAAAGGCCCATCTCGTTCCACACAGGGCTGTGCAGCAAAAAAGCTTTAGCCTTTCGCTAACCATTGCCAACACCCAGTTTAAGTTTCTGAGTGGCACTGGGAACTGAGCAGGAGCTCAGAGAGGATGAGTCACAGAATCACAGAATATCAGGGATTAGAAGGGACCTCGAAAGATCATCTAGTCCAATCCCCCTGCTGAAGCAGGAACACCTAGAGCAGGTCACAGAGGAACATGTCCAGGTGGGTTTTGAATGTCTCCAGAGAAGGAGACTCCACAACCTCCCCAAGCAGCCTGTTCCAGTGCTCAGTCACCCTCACTGTGAAGAAGTTTTTCCTCATATTTAAGTGGAATCTCCTATGTTCCAGCTTGCACCCACTGCCCCTTGTCCTATCATTGGATGTCACTGAGAAGAGCCTGGCTCCATCCTCCTGACACTCACCCTTTACAGATTTATCAACATTAATAAGGCCATGGCCATTCCAGGACACTCACAGCTGGGTTGCACCATCTGGATTCTTTTTCCTATTTAGTTACTTTGCAAATACTGACAGGGGACTTCAGTTACTATGTAAAATACTCCGTCAGCTTTTATTTTCAGCACCTTCAGTAACTCCATCTTAGCAAACTGTCACGCTGCTGTTCACCCTGTGCAGCGCAGGAGCCTGCACAGCATTTCAGAGCTCCACAGGGAATGATGTAGGAACTGCTGACACTATTCTTCATGTAGTAATGTCACGCTGAGCAAGCCTGAATTTCAGGATGCATAATTTATCAACTGCTTATATTGATTCTGGAATGAATGGATTCTGGTTTTGTCCAGAAAACACAAGCTGGTTCTGGAGAGCGTTTGTGCATATCACACAACCTTCAACCACCGCCCTCCTGACACAAAACAGCCCGAGTGCATCAACAGTGGCAGAACACGCACCAACACGGAGGGATTTAGAAGGTGTGAGCAGCCTTTGTAGTAGCACAGGCCACGGGTCACAGCTTCCACACAGGAAACCAGCACAGGCAAATGCCGCGGCCAGGAGCAGTGAAGCCAGACGCAATCCAGATGATTGGTAGATCAGCTTCAGCTTTATTCAGAAAGCTCTCCAACCAGAAAGCAGTACAATCCAGTCAGAAGGAACCCCGTTTGAATCAAAGTCACAGGTCCTCATTCGCTAAGCACTACATTTCGGATAGGGAGAGGGAAATTGTCCACGAGCTTTTCACGCACTTTCCACTCGCCTAAAGTTTCCCCATCATTGGCTACAACCCTTGTCTCATTTGCTGCTTCCTACACCCAGTTTCACTTTCACTATACTTACTTCCACTCATTTGCATCTGTGCTCTCCCAGCAACCCCTCTTAAAGGGCCTGCTCTCAACAGGCAAAACGCCCAGCACACCCTTTCATGGAGTCATGGAAGGAATCTCTAGAGCTCATCCAGTCCAACTCCCCTGCTAAAGCAGGATTGCCCACAGCACATCACTCGGGACTGCATCCAGGTGGGGCTTGAAGGTCTCCAGAGAAGGGGACTCCACACCCTCCCTGGGCAGCCTGTTCCAGGGCTCTGCCACCCTCACCCTAAAGAAGTTTTTCTTCATGTTTGAATGGAACTTCCCATGTTCCAGCTTGTGCCCGTTGGCCCCTCATCCTGTCACTGGGATCCACTGGAAAAGAGTTCAGCTCCATCCTCCTTCAACCCACCCTTCAGGTACTTACAAGCATGAGCAAAGTCTCCCCTCGGCCTCCTCTTCTCCAGGAGTCCCAGCTCTCTCAGCCTTTCCTCATCAGGGAGATGCTCCCACCCCTCACAATCATCTTTGCTGCCCTACACTGGACTCTCTCCAGTAGTTCCCTGTCTCTCTTGAACCGGGGAACCCAGAACTGGATGCAGTATTCCAGCCTCTCCCAGCACAGCATTCCCTTTGCCACGTACAGATGTAGGAATGAGAGCCAAGGCTCTTTGCAGTCCGTCTGCTGCGTGCTTTGGCTACCAGCGTTAGATGCCATTTTACCCACAGACATTGCCCCCTCACCGCCAGCCTCACCCTTCTTGCTCTCCTGCCCTGAGGACACGGCCCGTACCCAGTTCACCAGTCCTGTTCCCAGCTTGCTCTTCCTTACACACAGACGCAAGATTTCTCTCCCCCACAGTAATTTCCCACAAGAAGCGACCCTCACCCTGGCCAAGGAGGCACTTAACCAGGCACTGAGATCAAGGAAAGTAAAACAACAAGAGAAAAACCCTAAAGAGCTTAAATATACATGTAAATGCAAGTACACTGGTGTTTCCTGATAAATCAGACCCTAACAGAACTCAGCCACCAGAGACACACACCAACCAAAAGATAAATCTACAGGTATCACAACTTTTATTTCAGTTAGCTGAGGACACATATTTGGCTCAGGATTGTTTATCCTTGATTTAAAAGAGACTGACTGCAAATAATATATATAAAAAAAAATAGAAACTGTAAAATTAATCAGTATTTTCAAAACTGTCACAAATTTTGAAAACATCTGTATAAATGCAGCAAACTCCAGATCCCCTATATAGAGTAATATTACCCTAAATTTAACCACAGACGTGTCACTTCAAGAGGGTATCAAAAGCAATACGGTTAGAAAAATAGACATACTTTTGCTTCTGGAAAAGAAATATCCCCCAAATAGAACACTAAAAAAAGCCTCTCCACAGAGTTGTGGGGTTTTTTCACAGTTCAGCAGAAACTGTGTTTACACACAGCTTACACAGTCTGTCACTTTCCAGATACAGTCGAAGTTTCACCAGTCCAGAACCAGGGGATCTGTTCCTGCCCTGTAAGCTGTTGACTGCGCTGGTGCAAGCTGAGAGAGGAGCCAGGCAGCCACACGCACACAGCCATTGTGAGACTCCCCTGCACAGGGGATCTGTACAGAACCAGGGGATCTGTTCCAGCCCTGTAAGCTGTTGGCTGTGCTGGTGCAAGCTGAGAGAGGAGCCAGGCAGCCACACGCACAGCCATTGTGAGAAAGGCAAGGAAAAACCAAAATGCACAAGAGCCAAGGAAAGCAAGTGGAGCAAGAACACACCGAGAGGAGCAGTGACCAGCAGCAAAAGGTGTGAGCTCTTTCAGCAGCTCTACTGGAAGCCAACCATACTCCAGGTATTAAAAGGACACTTTCACAGTACCCATCGTGAATTTTAAGTAGGAGCATTCAATTTTACCGTAGCGTCCACTGGGAACAGCCTGGGCTGAACTTGCCTGAGTGGCTGTGGTTTGCTGCTGCGCTTCAGCTCGGGGCAGTGCTGAACTTCAGCTGCGCACGCACCCAGTCAACCGAAAGAACCCCCGAAGCTTTTAGAAGGAAGGGAGCCAGGAAGAAAGTTTGGAACCCACGTGCTCCCAGCACCTGAGCCCAGCGCAGCAGCCAACGTAACCGCAACTCCACTGACACTTGCTTAAACCAACCCCAGTGAAAAGAATGATTTCGGAACAGCGACACGGCACTTGCAACAGAGACTGGAGTTGTGTATAGCGACACTTCAACGTCTGAAATCCTTTACAGTGTCCTTCTAAGCGTCAGCAGACCAGTGTCTTGGCTGCAACTGAAAAAGGACAGAGGTGACCCCCAATGAAAGAATGCAAATCAAGACTGTTACGACATTTCACAGTAATAAGGAACCAGACTATGGAGCTAGTGAACAGAAAAAAGCATGAAGGCTAAAGCAGCATATGCTTTACAGTTCTCACTTTCCAGTTTATTAATATTAGTGGTGCACTCGGCAATGGGTAAAGCAAGGAATGAAATTCTGACAGAACTGGCAATGATCTACCACGTGTCAACACTTAATTCTGGTCCTTGTAAACAGCTAACTCCTTTTTGAACTTTTAATTGCAAAGAAAAGAATATTTACATATAATATATATGTATATAAGCACAAAACCAAAATTAAGTCACGTCCTTATCAAGGAATTGCATTTTGAAGAGAAGAAAACATAATACATATTAAATAGTACATGTTCAAAGATTTCAAAGGCATCGTGATTTTCACATTTTCTTCCTCCACTCATTTCCTCCTGGATTTTAATAGACTAAACACTTCATTTCAGAGTAAATAAGTGGGAATATTATAGAACAGCTCCGGTAAAGAATAGCTCCACTACTGAAAAACGCTCGAGGCAGGGTGACCCAGGACTCTGACTTAAAGCAAAAGTAAACAGCGTATAAAGCCACGGCAAAGAAGTGGCCAATCAGAACCATTGGCTTTGGAGATAACCTGTATGAAAAACAAAAAGGCAAAACACACAAGTAAATAAACACAATCAGAAAGCAATGACAAATTTTCATTTTAGAAGTAGTCATCTCCACTCAAGATTTTACCCTCTTCTGATTTAGGCAGCTCCAGTCCCACCATCCCAACTAAAAACCACGAACTTGGTTGTCTAGAGGCTGCTGCACACCCCATGCTCCTTCCTGCGGCAGAGCTGACACAGACTGCTGCTGCCTCTTCATTTCCAGTTCTCTTTCTGCCTTGATCAACCCCCAGGGGATTATTCTAAACAGCCTCTATCAATTTTAACTCTTGTTCCTAAAAGGGAGAAACACAAGAGCATATGTTTGAAGTAGTATGATTTATTGTGCATTCGCTGCTTTGAGGGGTCATTCAAACACCTTGATAGTTACCGACTTCCCCGTTCCTCGAGTTCTTCTGTGGCAGACCTCATCCCTCACTATTCTCAACTTGCCAAGCATGAAACATCTCCACCAGCTCCTCTGGTTGTCTGAACCTTTCTACCTCAAACTCCCACACCACCTACATTAAGTTCTCTCCAGCTTTTAGTGGCACTTAAGGAAAAAAAAAAAGAAGTCAGCATCTAAAGGCATAGCTTCTAATGAAGCTCCATCATTCAGTATAATCCTTAAATACTAAATACAATGCTTAAAATATAGGCTCTTGTGGATCATCCTCCATGTGCAGAGCTGACTGATTGGGAGCAAAGCAGATCACAGAATCACAAGATGGGCTTAGAAGGGACCTCTGGAGATCATCTAGTCCAAGATCCCTGCCAGAGCAGGTCCATCTGCAGCAGGTTGCACAGGATGGTGTCCAGGTGGGTTCTGAATGTCTCCAGAGATGGAGACTCCACCACCTCTCTGGGCAGCCTGTTCCAGGGCTCTGCCACCCTCAAAGTGAAGAATTTCCTCCTCGTATTTAGATGGAACTTCTACTCAAGCTTGTGCCCATTTCCTCTTGTCCTCCCACTGGGCGTCATTCTTCTAACACGCACCCTTTAAGTATTTATAAGCATTGGAAAAGAGAAGACTGAGGGGAGGATCTTGTCAAACTAAAAAAGACCCAAGTGCCTCAGCCTTTCCTCCTAGGAGAGATGTTCTCGTCCCCTAATCAACTTCGTAACCCTTTGCTCCAGCACCTTATGGTCTATCAGTCACTCCACCCAGCTTCATGTCATCAGCAAACTTGCTGAGGGTACACTTTATCCCTTCATCCAGGTGGTCATTGATGAATATATTGACCAGGACTGGACCCAGTACTGACCCCTGGGGATCAGATCCTCACAGAGGCTCACAAAGCTGGACCCAGCTCACATTAACTGCGACCCACGCACTCAACTTACACGGACAGCAATCCTACAGGACCCGAGACACACTCTCCACCGAGCCTGAAGTAATGGAAACAGGCTTTCTTTAGCTGATGCAACGAATCTACAAAAGGAATTAAAGTTACTCAATAAATATATTCAACACACACCAAAACCTCTTTCAGCATAGACAACAGGAATATTAATCTAGGACTTTGGTAGCTGTCAATGGGCTAAATTCAGCTGGATTTTGTGCTAGTTTCACTTCACTAAAGGAGAGTTTTATAGAACACCTGCATATTCTTCAATACTAAACTGACACCAGAATAAGTCTTGTCTTTCTTTAAAAAACAGACACAAACCACACCAGTAAACTACTGACTCCAGACTTTCCTTCACACTGCTGGAACTCAGTTTAGGTAACACTAGAACTAAACAAGTAGGTAGAGAACATGAGCTAGCTCATTAAAATCCTTTGATTGATATATTTTTAATATCAGAATATGTATATACACATGCACAAACACATGGATACGTGCTCGTACACATACACATCCCCTCCCCAAGCATATTTATTTACCAAGTTGTCATTAGTTATCTTTAAAATATATTTACCATCTGTGGCAGCAAAGAGTTCATAAAGTGCCTGGGCAAGAACATTCACTACAAAAGAATGAGACTTTTTCCTTGACCAGTAAAATGTTTTTTTTGCCTGAAAAAGGAGAAACAAAAATAAATATTTCCCTCAGTAAATAGAGAAAAGCATTCAAAAGATTCCCAAAAAGGTGGGTGGTAAGAGTCATCCTTGTGAGAAAACGTAAAGTGGATTTAGTGACAGACAAGTTGGGTTCCAAACAAGGTCATTAAGAGACTTTGGAAACCTGTCATCTACGCTGCTCTTACAGTAAATATAGGGGGAAAAACAATAATACCAGGGTGTGCTTCATCTTTTTCTGTAGCAGGTGGCTGGGGTAGGTCAGAAACTTGAAGGATAACGCCCACCCTGTTGTCTGTTGACTAAGTAGGAAATAACTGGAAGTCTGAGGTGACTGCCTGAGATGTAAGTATCTGCATTTGGTCAAGTAAGTCCTGTGCTGTCCTGATTGATGTTCAGAGTCCCTCTAAGTGCTTCTCAACTTTCATACTTACTTTTTGAATCATTTACTTGTCGTCTGTAACTATTCTAGCTGTCATTTAGCCAAGTCCATATGTTCTGGTATGATCTATTCAAAGCTTTGAAAACTGCTGTGCCTTACTAACAACTTATATGTCCCCAAGTTGCCCAAAAAGTAAAAGCGTGTCATTGAATTGCAGGAAAAATAAGTCCAAAATAAAGTTTTACCTTAAGAACATCAGAATCTTCATAAAGGTCTGGGATATCCTGGAGCAAACATCTCCATATTTTAACATCATTTAAAATAACACTCATTCCTCCACCAGTTAGAGGGTGTCTTATATTATATGCATCTCCTAGAAGAAGAACACCTGGTAGAGGAGAAAAATTGAGATACTGCATGACCATTACATAATCTTAGAACTCAAACCCTCTAGTTTTTTTTTAAAAAAAAAAAAAAATCAAACTTAGTAAGAATTCATTCCCACCAGAAACTAAGATGAATCACAACTAGAAAGTAAAAAAGAAAAATGTGAGGGAAAAAGAAGAATGTCTTGAAATTAATAGGCTTAAAGGGCTTTAAGGTGTTCAAGGTCAGAATCTTTTTCCTGCTAGATACTCACGTGTGTGTCAAAGACCATAAACACACACACACACACAAGGTATTTTCTTTCCTTTTCTTTCCTTTTTTTATCAAGTTTTCCTTAAAATGATTACACTTGTATGAGCTTGAGCAACTGAATAATTTAAACTTAAATAAAAAGCAGGCAGTGATTTGGAGACTGGTATCAATATAAACATCCCAGTTAAACTATGCCCAAGGTACACGTTTTCAAAGTATTATTTTCCATCCAAGAATTATGAGCCAGTTGTATTGAAAACCAAACATATTTCTATGACAAAAAAGCTTTAACTCTCAGAAGTTTATAGAGCTTTTCCCCCTCCTTTCATTTCATAATACACACCTTTTTTGTTAACAGCTGAAGGAGGCAAGAAGCTGGCTGGCATGGTCCTTAAACGATCATTCTGAACCGCTATCAAGAATGGTTCCTTTAAGTGATCTGCAATAATAAAATATTTAAATTATGCTACTTAAGAGTCTAAAATAATTTGCACACAACCAGTTTTAAGCACTTCTTAAAGACACAGCCCTTCTGAATTGCTGACCTCACAGATGAGAGCTGAACAAAGTGCTGTCTGATATTCAAAGAAGAGCAAATGGCTATTGAGGCAGTAACTGCACACATGGAGAAAGCCCACTCAACTCAATGGATTCATTGAAAGGTGCCTTTTTTGGTACATTTAATTGGTGACAATTGTGGATGGAAATCCTTCAAGGCTTACCAGGTAGTTGTGGATGAATGTTCTCAATCATGTATTCTTTCAAGTTTTTTGGCATTTCCCCTCGAATATCAACAAGGACCCGAGTCTCAGATGAAGAAATCTGATAGATCAGCACGGGACTGGTTTTAGCTAGAACAAGTTCAGCATAATTAGCTTTGAACTGTGGTGCATCCTTAAAAAGATAAGATGAGGGAGAAAGGTTGAGATGGATTAATGAAAGGATATTAAAACATCAGATATACAAATTCATTTTCTGAAGTACTTTGAAATAAAATCCCATATCATATGAAGTTTGTGCTATTTTCAAATGGAAAAGAGAAATATTTTCAAAAGGAAGTTCAGTGTAGTTCCAAGTCTTTTGGCAGAGCATTTTAATATTTACTATAATCTATTAGTCATATATTTCATTTTAATACCTCACTGATATTTAATACAGGCCATTGAAAACCGGAAATGTAATCAAGGTAGTAGTTTTCAGTAAGATCTTTTTTTTGTTTTCATAAATAAAGTGGCATGAGGGAAAGAAATACACTAGTTTCTGTACAACTACACATAGATACCAACTGAGGAAGAATGAGGGGTTCCTATCCAACTTGGTTTTAAACATTTCCAAAAGTACAGGAAGAGGAGGCACTCGGGCAGTAATAACTATAGGGGTAGGGACCCAAGAATTGCTCAAGTTTCTCCAAGTCAGTGTTCCCAGTCTAGTGAAAGTTCTGTAGTTTTGGTTCCTTCTGCTTAATTACTTTTGCTGTTAATCCAATGGTTATTGCAGCAGCTGCAGAGGGCCCAGCCATGGTTCCTACCTGGGTTCTCCAATCACCCAGCTACCAACCTTGAGTCTCACTTTCTCTCTTAAATTTGATAGCTCCTGAAGGTATGTATGTACCCAGTTACAAGGTACCCCACCTTCAGGCAGAGGCACAGTTTGGGCATTCTTCTGGAATATAACATGTGGGTGGTTTCACCCACAGCTGCTAGGGTGATCTAAAACTCGAGATTTCTGCTCCCTGAACAAGTGCCATACGTATTCTGAACAAACGAGTGCCACTGTCTTGGCTACCGAGCCCTTCGTGCAAACCACTCAAAGCACCTATAGCCAAGGAAATAATTTTACAAATTGGGTTCAAACTCTGCATGGTGTCTGCCTTTAACCCAGAGATTAGTGCTATGTAAGATATAGCACCATTAGTAGACATAGCACTACCCTATATGAGATGCTTAAATGTTGTTTTTTCCTAAAAAAAACCCGATTTTCTATTAACTGGTCCAGTGAGTCCAGTGCTCAGTTTAAACAAGCTATGTTGAATCCTAAATCCAGGTTTTTTAAAGCCTCCCTTGTTCAACTATACGCTCAGGTTAACACTGTACTCTGTTCTTAAAAACAGAAATCCAACTTTTAACAAAAGTTTTTTTTACCTCTGACTCAGTTACCTACAAGTGTTGCACGAGCTGAAAGCCCCATCTTTACCTGTAGCAAATACGCCAACTCTGAAATAACAAACTGAGCTATCCTAGGCCTGGGGCAGTGTATGCATCGATAATCTAGGGCTAAAAACATAGGCCAAAATTTCCAAGCTCTCCTGAAAACTGATATAACATCTGGACAAATATTTAAAGGCACAGCTCTGATTCTTTTGGAAAACATTTAATACTTGAAGCCAAGACAGACCTTAGAACAAAATGTCAACAGTTCCTTAAAAGAAAAAAATGCTTGAGTCTTTCAAGTCTTTCATACAGAGATATTTATTCTCATGTTAACTGTTGTGCCTCCATTAATAATTATATTTGACAAGTCTTTCTTGTATAAATCTCCTCCACAGATTTCTGAAAATTTCTCTCACTTTAAATAGCCCTGCTTTAAAAGTCTCTTCTGTATGAGTTCATATGAAGGGGTTCTATAGGTACCTATACATTTGGATGGAAAACAAACCCCTGCAAAACAGCAAACAAAGAGAAGAAAACACGTATTGAGATAACAGCTCGTGAAAGTTTTCCAAGGACTGATAAGCCCCAGAGACCGGCAGTCCTGGGGAATCTAGAAGAGCTAATAAACTTATGACACCAAGAGTCTGCTGAATTGGTACAAGGCCACCAGCCCACATCAACAACAGCCTGTGTGACACCACCAAGACGGTGGTGGCTGGGTATGAGACAGAGAACACAGATTACACAAACACCTGAGGCGCTCTCCAAAGTCCAACCAGAAGCCTCTGGAATATCCCTACAACCTGATTCTCCTGAGTCTATAGTCAGGGTTGGCCTCCCCAGCATTGCCCAACCAAGTTCCTGGGAATGTAAGAGTGAAGTCTGTGAGTGTATAACTCAACGAGCATGTGAATACTTATCTGCCACTGATAATTGCCCAGTGATTCTGTTGATAACAGCTTAATGAATACAAGGCGCAAGGGTCTCTTCCAACCAAAAATGATTCTAAGATTCTAAGAAATATCAATTGTTACCTCTTGTCCCCACCCCAGCACAGATACTCACACTTATTTTAAGGTAAAAGCAATTTACAAACCTTACAGTTTGCATTTAGTATTACCTAAATCAAGTAGGCATTGGTATCACCTTGCAGTGATCTTCCCAAGAAGATTTAGGTGCCACAAGGCCCCCCTGGGAAATACTTTTCTTCTCATTTCTCAGTGTCCACCACAAACAGCCAACATACCAAAGCACAGGCACAAAAGTAAATGAACTACAGCATAACCAGTGAAATTCAGACCCACATTAAGACACAGCAACAAACTGGTTTATGGGGTATTGTGCATAAAAGTTACCTTCAAAATGCAGCCAACAAAATGGGATGAAACAGTAACTTTGTTGAAGACCAAGTTTTTCCTAAACTTGGAGAAAAGCCCATCAGCTACAACAGTAAGAGGTGCATGAAGTTCCTGCAGCACGGAAGGAGGAAAAAAAATAGAAAAGAGATACGACATTTTCAATGTTATGTCAGAACAGTGGGAAACAACTCCCAGTCCTGCATTTTCAACTGCACATTAGATGTTCTAGGAAACAGAAAGAGGACCACAGACCTAATTTATAATATGTAATAAAAAAGTATATTTTCATTTTTGCTTTCCTCATTTTAATTTAACTGCATTTCCTCTAGGAGCTTGCCTAACAGTACTCTCCAGCTTTTTCAGACAGGCATTCAGATAACAGTTACAGTCACTGTGCAGAAATGTTGATAAAACAAAGACAAGGAAGTAGAATAATTGCTCCCTTCAGCCTGCAACAGCTCTCAGGAGGAAAAAAAAAAAAAAGGGAAGCAAAGATGTTTTACATGAAGAACCATGCATAAGCACCCAAGTAAATAGAAACAAGTAACTGCAAATAAAACACAGTAAGTGTACTAAAACCTGCTTTCAAAGGCCAAGCAGAGAACTCTGAGCAGTTCCTACTATGCTTAGGAACTATGAGCACAAACAGCGTATACAAACAAAACATAAAATACAACCTGCATAAACCGATTAGGCTCAGCCCGAATACACGCACAAATTCCTAATGGTTAGCACACAGACTGGTCTCTTACATGAGCAAAATATTCTGATCTCAAAATATTATTTTTAAGCGTTGTATTATTATGGTAATATAAGAACATTATTATACTGGAAACCATTTAGAACTAGATGTTTCATTCTACCGACAGCTCTCATCGTCAGTGCAATGAGAAATCATTCAGTGGTTTAACTGCAAACACCTTTAGATTTGTATTAAGCATTAGTCCTTGGCCTTCAGTAATTTGGCATGAGCAGGAAAAAGTGTTTTCCTTTTAAGCTTTCAGCTTGTAAGTAACACGGCCCAAAAGTATGCTGTGCTTCATTGCAGTCCTGGAGAAGATTTCACTATTGGATGGAAGCATCTGCTGAGCCAGCATGTGACTAGTAAATCCCTGCCTGGAACAGGTTCCTCCACAACCAGCTCTCTCCTGTGTAGCAATGGGACTCAGCCACTTCTGACAACTTATGTTGAAGGGAAGTCAGACAAAACCAGATGATCATAGAGCTGAGTAAAATAATATATATTTCTGGTATATATTTTATATATATATAATATTGGATATTTGCTTATCTTCATTACACAGACAGGATGATTAAGCAGCTTGGATTTGTAGGAAAAAAACCCCAAACCACCAAAAAACCCAACCAACACCAGCCCTCCCCCAAAGCCTCCCACCCTCCAAACATCCTCTTTCCAGTACCCATGTATCACATTGGTCTCTCCTAAGCCTTTTATTGTAAGCTCGTGCAGTTTCACCACAGTTTCACAGCATTTATAGTATTATTGGAGGCAAAGAACATTAATAAATCAGCGATGCAATTAAAATAGGCTAGAACTCTCTTTCTGTGATCCAAGAAATGACTCAACAGAATTATCTATATGAAGAGGTGTCTATCTTCTTACTTTCAGACACCTCAGTCAATGGTGGAAGCACATGTGGAAACGTAGACCACTATACACTGGCAAAGCACAAATCTTAATATATTGGTTTTTTTCACTTGTAACTCTCAAAAAGATTTTAATCCAGACTTTAATACTGACCTAAATAAGGAACTGAATTCTCCAGAGACAACAAAAGTAGAAGCTGCCCAGTGAGTTATAACAAGAATTCCCCTCTGCCAGGACTGTATCCAGGAGAAAGTAATCTCCCCTAATTAAAGCTTTTGCATTGTTGATAACTGCATTATTTCTGCACCAGTAGAGTTTTTAAAAAATATACACATATATCTATAAACCCTCTATTCTCTCAGCAAATGAACAAAGTTTGCAACAGAGAACTGTCTAACCTTAGTATCTCCGGTTTCTTTGTCCTTGTATTGAACACCCACAACACAGTCATCTTCCTCAAGCAACTGTAACACAGTCCCCTCAATGAATTTTGCACTGAAATAAAACAGAAGCATTAGAACAGAGTGGAAGAGGATTAATGACGTCGATGTTCCAAGGGAGTAGGCACAGAAGGAAAACCATATTTTCACTAGTCTTGTCTCTGCTGACCCAACCACTTGGTTTCAACTTTACAGAGATGCGTTCTTGACCACTTTCAGAAGCCAGATTAAACATCAAAAATGGCTTGTCATAAACTACAGTTCAATACTACCATTTGGTTTGACACTTGAGAACGTTCTGAACGGGTAGTGCTTATCTTAAACACCCTATCACTTTGCTGAATCCCTAGCTGTGCTTCAGGTCCTCCACGGCTGTGTGAGAGATGCAAAGAGGAGCTGGACACCTACTACCGGTCAGAAATCAGGCAGCTGAGTGAGCCTGCTCTGCTGAACACTGGAAAATGCTACCAGCATGGGTGAGACCTAACTCCAGGCACAACTCCGGAGCAAGATCCAAAGCAGCATTTCAACACTTAATACACAAAAGGGACGTACCTAATTCTCAGAGTAGTCCAAAATAACATAACCTGTTTAGGATAGAGACATCTAGCCTTTCAGTTCAGAAATTCAGGCTACACTTTTCTTTTGGGGACTGTTTATGCTTTTACAGTTCTGCTAATACTTATATTCAGAATTGGAACTGAGCATCCCTTCTACCTCCCAACCAGAGCTATCTGGGCTTGACAAATCAACTCTCTGTAAACTTCTATCTCTTACTGAGTCTGAGCTGCTAGACCTGATCCCAGCAGTTCAGGCGCAGCAGCTTGAAATGGACAATCTCTCCCTCACAGATATTTTCATACCCAGATGGAATTCCACAACTTGGTGAAATGAGCTAAAGGTCCACTTATGAACACAAGTTTAGTATTTTAGGCTCTCAGAGGGAACACGAGCAATTGAATGAATGTGTTTTCTACATGTCAGACAGCACAAATTTCTGCAACTGGCTTAATTTGCCGGCCAAAAGGCAGGTTGGCTGTACCAAAATACGAATGGTAAATGCATAAGCATAACAGAAACTTCAACAGCAAGGGAGTGCAGCAACATGCCAGGTTAAGAGCAGATGAGGCAGAGTCCTGTGGATCCTATCAGCTTTACATTTCTATCACAGCTGTCATTTCAGTTATATAAGTGCTCACTTGTTTTTCTGGTTCTCACCCACTATAAAAATAATTAATGATGGTCTACCTCTTTCCTCTGAAAACTTAGTTTTACTCATCTGAAATTAACTCATATTGCCTAGTACTTATACAGACAATACATTAATCACTAATTATTTCTCCCTATATTTTCATAAGTTATGAGATGAAAAACAAAGCCTCGTGGCACTATTAAGAGTTCTTGATCTCTCCTGCACTGAAATTTAACATGCAGTTTGCTCAGTTACAATTAAAATGGAAAGCCAATATACACAACAAGAACATTAAAGGGAGAGTGGGAAAAGAGCAAATAATTGAATTCAAATCACAAACATCAGCTTTTGTAAGTTTCAGCTTCAAAGGCTCCTGGAGTTTCCCCATAACCGGAACAAACTGGTGCCCAAATTGCACTGAACTTGAAGGCTCAACAAGAAGGCTTTAGCTTTTATACCTAGTAAATGTACAGTTAACGTCAATGAAAACCACTACTGAGCTACTTCCTTTAACTGCTCCTTTCTGGTTATCTTGTGTGAATTCCTGTTATCAGAAAAGGCAGAAGAACATGCAAATGTAAAAGAAGGTTGATTTTTGGCATCACAGGCAACATTGGTGGAAAAAAATACATGTCCCTGCTCATTGCAGGAGGGTCAGACCAGATGACCAAACCATTCTATGATTCTAAGAAACAATACCAGATTTGCCACTCAGTTCTTGACCAGAGAAAGCGTATGCACTGCTCACTGAGAAGAGGTCACTTCTGTAAAATGCCAGAATCGGTAGAAGAGAATTTGTGAATGAACTGTTCTCGCACAATGGATGAGCCGGTACCTTGCCTAATACTTAAAGCCTATATTTCCATAGTTTAAAGATTAACTTGTCCCAAAGGCATATGATGTATACACAGCTCATGAACACATCTACAGAAATCAGAGCAAGTAACTTTAGCTGTGACATCCTCTCAGTCTTGTTCTCAGCCTTCCATGTTGGGACAGAGTGAAATGGTTAAGGAATCTCATGGACACACGAACAATAATTCTGAACAGCTGGATTCCAACTGTGACGTTCACAAGGACTCACTTGGACTCTGCCATGGCTGCTCTTCGGAGACCCATGATGAACTGGCCATGATGAAAAGATCTTCCGCTTGCCACATGGCCCTCCTCGGATGTTGGATAAGGAATTTCAACCTCCGTCTTGCTCTCTGTGTCATGAATTATGTAACCATTTACTATTTGTGAATCAATACCGTCCACTGTATCTGCAAAACACAATCCAATAGATGAGTTTCAGAGAAGTCTTTAAGAAATCTCAATTATGGATTTGAAGTATTTTTTTACATATTTCTTAATCAAAACACACGTGTTGAAGGACAAATTTTCTAATCAGCAGAATGGAAATACACAAGCAATTATAGCTCAAAGTATTGAGCGCAGATAATGTATTACCTCATTTTCCCTGTAGGCATGCTTTTTCTAAAAACATAATTTAGCAGAGTAACTGCTGTATTACAGATACATTTACATTTTGAAATGTACTAACCTTCAAGACCGAGGTCTCTAAGTGCTTTAAAACCTCCAGGTTGCAACAATTCTCCAACTATCCTGTCAGGTTCTTTCAGATCCCTCTCTATCACAGTCACTTTTCTTCCATCCCTCGACAGCACCGTGGCCAAGGAAGAACCAAGGACGCCTGATCCCACAATGATGATTTCTGGATCGTATTGGGGCAATTGCGTTGTATTTGGAGCAGTATCTGTCAGATATACATCTGAGAAGTTTACTTCTCTTTTACCCTTTAGGAAAGAAAGCCAACAAAGTTACATGTGCCAATGTACCTGTGCCATAACCCCATCAGAAAGCTGACTTCGGACTTGTTCTACTTTGACCCAGGGGACTTGAGAGCACATTGGTAGTTGGAGAACATCTTCCAGTTTAGTGTTGTAAAAGTGAAATCACTTTTACTCTACAATGCAACAAAACCACAACAAGCAGAGAAAATAAAAAAACACCACCTCCCCAGACAAAATCCAAATACTTGCTTAAAGCTGCTCTGCTGGTCAAAAGCAAACCACTAACACAGTTTCAGTTCCTATAAAAGGAACACAGTTAAGTTCCCATAAAAGGCAGTTAAGTCAAGGCTGCCCCACACTCTTGATCTATCAAGTAACATAACAATGCCCCCATACCAGTGAGCTAGCTGTGACTACACAGGAGCCTTAGCACTTTGCAATGAAAAATGTATCAGACTCATTGGAAAATGAATTTCTAGTTTTATTGTAAGTGAACCTACCTACCAAAAAACAGCTTATGCTAATATTCAGCATGGAAAGGTGCCAGCAGAAGCAGCTGCCTGAGACACATTATAAAGAAGTATTCCTAAAACGAAAACTCTTCAGACAGTCAAAGTATGGCCAAAATTACCATATGGTAACATTTTAAACTGTCAAGAATACACACAGACTTCAATTATGTATCAATTAACATATAAACTGGTACCTGAAGACACACTATGTTACAGGAGCTTCCCAAGAGCATCTAATCACAGAAACTTCAAAGGTAAGAAAAGTTGTAAGGAGAATTCCAGTGCAAACCTGCAAGTCATTTCTCCAGCTGCTAGAACAGATCCCGATTCACTTTCACAAATGCCTCAGCACTACAGTGCTGACAGTGGTAAAAATACGACTGCATCAGTTAAACAAATGCCCAGAACAGCACTGACACCAGGATTTCTAGTGGCATAGCATTGTGTTTGTATCTACAGCACAGCAATGGTGTGCAAAAACTATCTGAATTCAGATAAAAGAAACTGAGGTAAAGGCAGGCGTTATCAGAAAAAAAAAAAAAAGAATTTAAAAAAAAAAATCCTAAGCCTTTGGATTACAGCCAAAAAAATAGCTTTGAGTTCTTTTGTGCAAGGCGTCAGTGCCCAGCTGAAAATGCCCAGAAGCACACAGGAAAGTAGCCAAAGAGGGCTGACCCACAGATGTACTGAATATGCATGTCCAGTTGGGAGTCTTAGATGGCAGGACTCCAGCTAAGTTCCAGCCACAGACTGCCACTCTTTTCAGTGTCTCACTGTAGCTCTCACACTGGGCTCACTGGAACAAGCTATCTGAACTCAGGTTCTGTAGCTAATGTACATGCAGTAAGTTTCAAATAAGTCTACCCACGCCACCCCAAGCAGGGTCAGTTAGAGCAGGCTGCCCAGGATCATGTCCAGTTGGGTTCTGAATATTTCCAGGGATGGAGAAATCACCACCACTCTGGGCAGCGTTTACCAGTGCTCAATCACCCTCACTGGAAAAAATGTGTTTCCTGATGTTCAGATGGAACCTTCTGCATTTCAGTCTGTGCCCACCGCCTCTGGCCCTGTCAGTGGGCACCACTGAAAAGAACATGGCTTCATCCTCTTCGAACCCTCCCTTCAGATATTGATATACATAGCTGAGATCCCCCCACGCCTTCTTTTCTCCAGGCTGAACAGTCATAGGTCTCTCAGCCTCTCCTCAGAGGAGTGATGCTCCAGTCCTTCATCTCTACACCAGTTTGGCAACTGAAGATGTTTTTCTGCTATTCTTTCTTCAAACACTTTTTATTTGACTACAAAACCACTGGTCTATCACTTTAGTAATTCTCCCTGTTTCTTTTGACATTCAAAATTACAGCACAGCAAAACAGACACCCCCCAGCATCTAAAGACAAACCCTCTCCAATCCTTAGTTCCTTTCCTTCACCAGGGCAGAAAGTCAGCAGTCAGAGACAACAGTGGGAGGACATTGCACCCCCAGGTGCCACATCTGAATCAAACCTACCTTTCTGGATTTGGGTTGATCAACTTGTTGAGATCCTGGGGTGGGTTTTGCCCAGAAGAAGCCAACGAGCGGTAAAGCTGAGAGAACATCAGAGAGCATCCCCAGGTGGGTCTTCCGCTGCTGCTGCTGCTTAGCACCCCTGAAGTGGTACCTGTACGACAGCAGCAAGCCAAGGGAGAAAAACACCAACGCAGAGAGTAGCACCTCCTTATTGGCATAAGTCATGAGGTCTCCACATTTTTTATACACGTAGATGAAGGAGGCAATACCCAAAAAGGTCCACATCGTGAGGGGACCGGTCACAGCTCCTGGTTGCTTCCTCCAAAAGCTTTCCTGTCGACGGAGGCTGCCCAAAACGGGTTTCAGCACAAGCTACCAAAGAGATACGTATAGAAATGGAAAGTCTTCCTTTGTGATGGAAAGAAGGGAGGAAGAGGGAGGTCTCAACGGAAAACAGAGGAGCTTCACAGAATCCTGTCGATGAGCAAGCCCCACCTCGCCAGGCTGCCACAGGAGCCACAGGAGAGAGGTTCCAAAAATGCAAAAAATAAGTAATCAATATAAAACGTCTTCAAGGCAGCGTAAGGCTTCCTCTCTCCGGCTCACCCCTCAGCCCCGGCTGCTGGGAGGGATGCGCAGCCCTTGGCGGCGGTGCGGCCGGAGCTTCCACGCCCGGTGAGGGAGGAGGCAGCGCCGGCGGCGTGAGGGGGCCGCCCCGGCCGCCCGTGACGCATCCAGGGCGGGGGTGCGGCTGATGCTCTACCTCTTCACCTCAGGCCCCCTGCAGCCGCCACACGGAAGGAGGGAGGAGACGGCGATGCCACCTCTTCCTCCTCCTCCTCCTCCTCCTCTTCCTCCTTCTTTGCCGCCTGGCCCGGCTTCCTGACCCGCTGCCCAGAAACCCCCGACCCGGCTCCTGGCGGTTCCTCACAGCCGAGGGAGCCGAGGGGCGGGGGAAGCGGGCCGCCAGATGGAGGGCGGGGATATGCTAATGAGCCGCCGTCTCCGCCTCCTTCTAGGGACCGCGCGCCCAGTGCCTCAGCGGCAGCTGGCCAATCGACGCTGCTATGCCGAGATGGCGCTATGGCCTGGCGCCCAATCAGAGCGGAAAGAAGGCGGGGCTTGCGCACGCCGGGCTGCTAGGGCGATGTGACGACGGGGACGGGGCGGGGCGGGGCGGGCGCGCCGGGGTTGCCATGGTGCCGGGATGAGGGGAGGATGCTGCTCGCTCATCCCGAAGGCCGGCCTCAGCAGGCCGGGGACCGTGCCGGCGGGCAGCCCCCGGGACGACGGCGATGGTAGTCAGGCGGTGGCACTGCGGTCTGCCATGCTCAGTTCGGCGCCTGCGGGGGGCCGGAGGCTGGGGGCGAGCAGCTCAATGGGTCAGCTGAGCCGCCATTGTTGGTCCCTGCGCTGGACAGTCCTGTGGTCCTGTGGGACATTGAACTCCCCAGAGGCCCCTTTGGTCCCCCCTTTTCTCTGGGAGAGGGGCCTTCCTTGGGCTATGTACTTGTCGCTGCGTAACAATATTGAACAGGTCTCTCGATGATCCCAAGGGTCTCTTCCAACCAAAATGATTGATTCTATGATTCTCTGTTCTACTAAAAGTGACGAAGCTGTGGGACGTGCCAGGACCCCACTCCAGCAGAACTGGGAATGGAATGAGCAAAATGAATGGCCCACAAATGGAGGGGCACGCTCTGACCTGGGAAAGGAGGCAGGATCCTCGCAATGGCAAAGTGGGGTGGGTCTTGGGGAGGGTAAAGACTAGTAGTTTCTCATGCAGTAAAGAGGAGACTGAAAACAAGTGGGTAAACTTGAATGAATACAGGCAAAAGAGGAGCCAGTAAGATAAGAGGTTTTATTTCATTCATCAGATCAGTCAGTTTAGGCTAAAAGTAAAGATTCTGTCAGCTAAAGGAGTCAAGCCCAGGTTTATCTATATGGTAAAGACAAGGGTCTCATCCAGAGATAATGCTTATTCCATCAACAATGAAATGAACTCTGCTGCAGCAGAGGCATCCGCATTCATAGGCATCTACCTGTAAAAACATGTTCACAGCAGGAGCTGCTTTTTCCCAGGTTGAACTAGAGTTATTACAGCTGTCAGCAAGTTTTATATTTAAACCACTCGAGGCTGAACCTCTTAAATACATCTGCACTTGATTTCCTATGTTCAGTTTATTGATGTACCCTGTGCCTGTTAAAAATGCCTTTTTTTGTGAATGGAGCTCCACAGAGTCATTCAGTACATTGCAAGAGCAAATTAAATCATGTATAACCCTCTGGGTGTTTCATGGTAGAGACCAAACATAAGAAGAACCAAAGCCTTTAAGTTACTAGAACCAACACAAACCTCCTGAAGACTATGGTATGTCAACTGACATACACGAACCAACAACTACTGGAAATAACACCAGCTGCATAGTCAGAACTGTACCAAGGACCAGTGCAAGCTGAAGTGACTAGCAGGAAGAGGAAGGGTGTTGAAGAAAACAGAGCAAAGCAGAATGATGTCAGTGAAGGTAATGGTATGATGATTTCAAGATTAGAGGAAAATTTCATTTTCTGTTTTACTGCAAGCTGTCCAAAACCCCTCTTCACCCTCTGTGAATCCTGCTTTATGCAGCTGTAAGGTTACTTGTATCGATTCAATGACAATAGGCGAATGTAACCCACTACAGAACATCAACTTTCTATCTTGTCAAAGTCACCCTGTAGCCACCATGTCTGAGCCAGAGGAGAGGGCACTAATCCAGAGCTGGTATGGAAGGAGTGACTGTGGGCTGCTGTGGCTGCAGGCTGAAATTGGATCTTATTAGGTGACCAACAAAACTGCACATTTGTTCTCTTTCCACTCCAAGAAGTCACCTCCTGTTGATGAAATAAATACTCATGCAAAATGTCCTTCAGGATTATGTAATTTGTGAGTCATTTTTCTTGATACTTATATTTGGAGCAGTTAGTGCTGGGGATTGAAGCAATTACAAAATTCTGGTTTTGACTGAACACTCATAGGTGGATTTGTTGAAGGCTCAGTTATCATCAGAATTCTCCCATATTTCCAGCTAAGACATTGAAAATGAGTGGCTCCCCACACCACTTAATTCACTCACTGTTGTGACTATGGTGAAGAGCTTGACATACTTGCATTTCTTTGTTCACTGTAAAGAGCTATCTTTTATTGCTTACATTACAGTAAACAAGAAGGTATTTCTGTAGATAGTTAGGTAGAGCTACTGATTTTTTGCTATGGACTTATTTTCCAACTTTACAAAACAATCTCTTTTTTGTGTTTATGTCAATTCTTGAACTTTGTTAAGAATATAGTTTCTAGAATAAGAAACTTCTTGCTTCACTTGTGAAGCACAGTTAAGATGACTACTATGAAATATCTTTTAATGATTTGAATCTCACAGTGACAAATATGAACAGGCTGATGCAAGAAATTCAGAATAACAGTTTCACAACCAGGAAATAAAGACAATCAAGAAGAGGCTGGAGTTGAGCAGGCTTTTCTCTTAGCCGTTCTCCACAAGCAGCTTCTCTCATTGAAATGCTGTTTTCAGGCTCAACCAGCAGCTGGCAGGGCAGCAATGTGATATTAGAACAACCAGAAATGTTTGGCTCATCTCCAGTTTATAAAAAATAAATCACTTGATGAAGACTTTGCTTGCAGAAGCAAGCATCATATGTATGCCATCTTAAGATGCAGACCTGTAACATACAAGACGTGCCCTGGGTTCATGGTCACATGCAGCAGGACCAGTATCTGAGGTACCAGACCTATTGCTTATATGCTGCACAACTGACCAGCATGTGCTGTATGAGGCTGAGCCTCACCATCCGTGGGCATGTTACACGTGACGTAGAGCCTGGTCTCACTGTGCATGTTAATGCTCATCTACCCACACCATAAGTAGGTGGAGAAAGTCTGATCTGTACAATAAAATATGAAAGAAAGATATCTATCCTTATGTTTCATTAATCATCATGAGAAGAAGCATGACCTGGTAAATGTTTGGAAGAGGAAAGTGGTAGGCTTCCTGAAAAATGAGAGGGATGCTTATAGGAAATTGCAGTTATTCAGAATTAGAGATTCTTTGAGCTTTGAAGCAAGAGGCCACTTGCATAAAAAGCTGTCATTGGCGTATATATATCAGTGAGTGCGTGAAGGAACACAAAACTGTTGTCCTTTGTGTGGGAGTTTTATTATACTGAGAAGTTGGGTGACCTAATTAATTTTTCTAACACAGGAGTGCAGTGTCAGAAACGAAGCACTATGCAGATATTTTCAGTATGTTTTTAATAAATGTCAAAAAAACAGATTAAAGTCTGAGCAACAGCAAAAACATTATCAAATATATATGTAATGCATGAATTAGAATTCCACTAAGAAGTATAAAATATCATGCAACACTTCATGAAAGTTCATCCTGATGACATACTGTATTTATAAAGTGTTCAAAGGGCTGCTGAGCAATATTTTCCCTCTGTGTCAGCAGGAAGATTGTAGAGTAATTTGCCTCTTATTAATGCATAATTAGAAAATTAAAGCCAGTAGGTATTTTGTTCTTTGCAGTCTGATAGTACAGAATATTTGGGAGCACCTCTTTGAGGGTAAGGCTGTAATGCTTGGAGAACAGGCTGTAACTGAAAGTTATTTGGGCTCAAGGAATACAGGCAATACAGGCTGTGGTATAGACAGTGGCTGCACACCTCGTGTCAGCCCCAACAGATACATTCATAAGCACTCATCCCCTTCTTGGTTCTGTTTTCCCTATAAGGTTGGAATTACACTGTCCATTTCTGTATCATTTTATCTCTTGGATTGCGTGTTGTGATTTTTTAGTATATTATCAATATGCTTACCTCTTTTTCTTACTCTACAGAGTGGGCAAGTTTTCAGTCACTGATATCCATAACCACAAGGCAGCTGCTGGAACAGGAGGAAGGAAAAGGAAAGGCTAACTCATTAATTTAAAAAATTACAGTCTTCACACAAACAGTGACGGAGTTCTGTGCTTTAACCTGAGTTTGAAGTTCTGTTCCACAGCTTGAAGGTGGTGATATGGGAATAGGATTAATAGCAGACAGACTACAAATACCAAGAAGGTTGTCCTGGTTTGAGAACTCCTTTTACCTCAACCCAGGACAAAGGGAAAAAGAGGTTAAAGAAGCAGAAGACAGAGACAGGGTGGAGCAGTGTATCAGTGTTGCAATGCATTTATTAAGAAAGCCTCTTTCTGTGCAGTTACAGAGCATTTAACAGAAATGCCACCAATCCAGATAGTTCTTTGTCTTTTTGACAAACCTCACTTGGATCCCAGAGGCCATTTCTCTCCATCATTTGCTCAGAGAGCAGTTTGTTCCTGTGTAGCTGGGGCTCAGATTCGCCTACAAGACAACCAAGTTTAGTATGGAGCGATGCTGAAGGCATGCACTAGCTCTATAAACAGAAAAGCAGCTCATATTTGTGAATTCCTGTCAGCTGGAATTGCAAATTACACATCAACGATAATCCATCCCGGCACTAGAATTACAGAACAGGTGAGCTCTCGAGGGCAGATAGACAGAACAAGTCAAATGACCAGAAGGGAACAGTGGAGAGAACTGAGGAAATAACAACAAAAAAAATCTTAAAGGGCAGGAATAAATTCACACCAACTTTGCTGTGAGTGAACTTTTCCTGCTGCTGAGCTAACTTACTTCCCAAGAGGGTTAATTGCCACATACTGAATTCCACAGGACTTCATAAATATTGCTTGCCAATAAGAGTGGTTTATACATAAATCATTCCACATCTATAAATGTCAAGGGTAGGTAAAGCATCCTGAAGATAGGTAAAGACTGAAAATTGTGATTTGGAACTGTCAGTAAAAATGGGGACAGCCTGTAACTGCAGGTCCTGGAGGGGCACATTACAGCTGGATGCCTGACCTTTAAAACTTGATAGAGAGAATCACACAGCTGGCAAGTTCCAGTTAGCAGGTTTCTTTGGTTGGTTGGTTGTTTTGTAAACCAAATATTGTTAATTTAGACTGTAGGACCAGGTGATAAAAACTTCTGAAAATTCATCATATCAAGGTGCAGATAAGTTCTTTCACTCAGTTCTGTATATTTTCTCTTCTATCCATCTTCCCTGTTTCTTTGCAGTCTTTTATGCATCTACTCTAATTATTTCTTAAGCTTTAAAGACTGGAAAAAGTAACCCTAAACAAAATACTCTTTTGGTTCGTAGAGCTGAATATTTTCCTCTGAAGTCCAAGCTTAATTTAGTGGCACTAATCTCTTCTTTCACCTCAAGGATGCTGTTTTATAGCGATTCACCCTGACAGTGAGGGTATCAGAGGCCACTTTGTGCAGGTAACTCCACTGTCCAAGCAAAAACTCTTTAGGCAGGATAAACACAAGAGCAAAACCCAATTTTTTTTTTCATCAAAATACATAAAAAATACAGAGTTAGAAGTAATGAGTGACTGGGCAAAGCATGTGCTCACTGCCCAAAGTAAGGTACCCTATGACTCTTTGCTTTCTATAGGATCATCAGTCAGGTGAGGAGAGGCTGACCTCTACCTCTGTTGCTCTATGGAGCAGAAGCATCCTCAGCATTGCTGAGATGCAGCCTTCTGATCTCCTGATTTTTATTTTTTTTCAGGATTCTATGTTTTTCATATCAGAATTCTCCTCTAATCCTCATGCTGCTGTTACAATTTCAACAGCTTCGCTTCTGCTTTTTATTTTTCTTATCTGGCAAGGCTTTAGTTCATGTATTTTTTCACCTCTATTTTCTTGATAAAAGTGATTGAAATTCACTCAGCTGTGCTCCATCAAACTCGGCCTTGGATGAGAGACAGAGGAACCCTTAGATGAGAGATTGCACTGCCTTCTGATTTACTGTTCCTCCACCAGAGGGGTGTTACCTGTACCTCAAAGAAAGCTCACTGCCTTGTCTCTCCATCATGAATGAGACTATTCAGCTACCCACAACCATGGCTCAAGCCTGCTTCACTGCTACAGTTATAAACAGCTGCCAAAGCTGCAGCCTATCTCTGCCCTTCTTGTCCACCACACCATCTCTACATGGTGACTGCTGAATGTCCTGCTCTAGCTTTACCTCTGCTTCTGCATGTTTTCGTCAATGCCAATTCCATGTCACATGGATTCTGTCTCCCCTAGATTAGGGCAGGTCCTGGGCTCTCAAATTTGTTCTTCTGCATTTAAGACCAGGCTGATTTTCAAGAATGCCAGCCTCTTTCAGCACAGTCAAGGCTGATGAGCAGAATCAGACTTGCTGATAGTCCTTCCTGGCCTGCGTCTTCCTCTAGGAAGGGGTTCTGTCCCTCACAAATGATGTGAGGGGCAGGCAATGAACATCTCTGTGCAGCCATTGAGGAGGGCAGGCATTGTAGAACTGCTGTGTGTATTCTAGCTGCCCACTACAACCAGCCACAAACACAGGTGCTGGGGACTGGTGGAAGGCCAAGAGGACTTACACTCTAGTTGAGTAATCTCCCTTCCCTGGCTTGTTCTCTGAGAGCAAGGAGAAAAAACACGGTGGTTAGCAGGTACACAGCAAGAGCTGGTGGGACGGGCAGTGCCTCCAAAAGTGCTATACCCATGGTAGCACACAGTCACTCTCTAGATGGTCTCAAGCCCCACTGTCAAAATGTAGATTAATAATCCGACATGAAACCCTTTTAGGAAGCACTTTAGCAACATTTGTGGTCTCCTACAGGACTCTACTAGCAAGTGTTGAGCTGATAGTCACCTCTAGTGGGACAACAGCCCATGTCCCCTTCCTCCAGATCAAAAGTTTAGGCTACTGTATTTCCCACTGCAATCTCTTGTAATAGGTCTGAGTTACAACAGCTGTGGGTTGACTTAATCTTCAGGACAACAGCAGAGGTGACCAGAAATCATGGAGCTTTTCAAAGGAGAAAGGAGTGTGTAATGAGTACAGATGTATTGCAGAGGAAACATAAACATAAATACACTGAATTTAACTGAAATTGCATCTTTCCCCAAACGTTCTTTGAGGTATAATCTCAAATTTGTTTTTCTTAGCTAAAACTGGGGAGATTTTCAAGAATGCTGGTTACTTTCAGCTTCCATCGGTGCTGGAGAAATTGATACATGCTGGATTGCCCAGAAATGAGCCCAAGAGGACCCTAAGGTTGAGCTTTTTATTCCACAGATATGCAGCTATCACGAGGTCCTGATTACAGAAATGCTTCTCTGCTGAGCATGCAGCATGGAGCAAAAGGGAATGGAATTGCCTTGAAAATCAACCTGTAAAACAGATTTTACAAGACTCCAGCTTTAGAGTTTCTCATTTCAAACAGTGAAGTTTGAAAAAAACCCACACAAAGTGTCTAAGGCCAAAAGGTAAGACAACAGATTAAAAATGGATTTAAGTACTGCTCTGTATAGTGCAGTTGTATGTAAACAGTGTTGGCTTAAATGAGATCAGTAGATTTGACTTAGTAATATTCCCTGTAAAAAAAAAAAAAAAAAAAAGGATATCTGGAGTTTTTTCCTTTCTTATAAAAGCATGGAAAAAATGTCACTGTTAGGTGCTGCTCTATTTCTTTCTAGAGTCAGACCTTGTTTCCTATCATTTCAAAAGCTGAAGCAACCAACAGGGTATTTCAATCAGCACTTACTTCAATACTTGTAATTATCAACTATTTCACATAGAAAGTATTTCAGCTACTTTACAATCATAAAAACAACTAGGTAGAGCTGTCCAAGCAGCAACCACAGTGGGGCTGAATCTCCATCTCCAAAGAGCTCCCATGGAAGTTAAGCCTCCTGCAAAACCCTCTGCAGACCAACTCAGTCAGATCCTGTTCGCCTCTCCTGAGCGGTCTTTGCTTGTAGCTAGTACTCCCCTCTCGTGGAGTTTTGCTAAATTACACCTCCAAACTCTGTCTCAAAGTCAGTCTGATTCACAGCCATGCTGCTGCCAACATGTGCTACTTTGAATACGAACCAGCCAAAGCTAGACGGGGCGTGATTTCAGTAAAATAATCCAATTTAGTTTCATTTAGTCATTAATTTCTGTTTATCTGGACTTCTCAATCTGCATCTTTAGCTTTTTTGCTTTTTAGTTTTAACTGCTTGATGCAGTTAAGAGGTACTTGAGGTTCATCTCATGCTTTATGAATTTTTTGGTCTTCGAAGCTCTCTTGACACGTCAGTCAATATAAAATGAGGGACTGTGTCGTGAAAGGAAGCAACTGTGAAAATCACTAAACATGCATATCCATGGTGGCGCTGTAGCAAGAGGTATTAAAGTAATAATCTCTGGCTGTATAAATGAGCAGAGTTTGTAGGGAAAGTAAAAGGATTTTACTGTGGTATATGGCATTGCTGACAAGGATACCAGAATTGCCTGTGGGAATTTGTGGGCTCAAGGGCAAAAATCAGCCTTAAAAATTGAAAAAAAGATGAGCAAAAGAGCACCACGCCTGATTTTTAAGACTGGAGAAAATCCATTTCACTAGGATGTTTAAAAAATTCAATGTGTTGAATTTGTCAAATAAAAGCCTGAAAAGTGACTGGATTATAGCTGAGAAACACCTTTGGGTAAAAAAAATCCCATGTTCCAATGCATTCTTTAATCAAGCAGCAGTGGCTCAGAAGCAGTGGCTGCCCACCGATCCGGATCATTCAAATGAGGAGTAAGGCCCAAATGTTTAATGCTGAGTGAGATTAATGCCTGGCACCAACTCTCAGGAGAGATAATAGAGCCATCTCTTTATGTCTGTAAATCAGGTGTCACGCTGTACATATTTAGCCAACCACAAGGTATACTTCTATTCAACACAAGTAATTGGGTTAAATACAGACGTAACTGGTTGACGCAAGATGGTTTGTATTACATGTGACAGTTTAAATGACTGTGTCCCCTCCTGGAATGTAATTCTATTTACATGAATTCATATTCTCTTCTGGTTTCAAAACCAGCTGTTTACCAGTGTGAGAGGGAAGTGGAGTTAATAAAGGAAGGAGTTCTCCTCACACTCCTGAGATATGCTGTGAGCATCTATAAAATGCCAAGGGATACTAATTAAATGAAATATTAGGAAACATAGCCATAAAAAACCTAAGTACTTGACTGTTGCAGAGATACATGTAAATGTCAGATCTGATGGTACAAGCAGAGTAGCAGGTGAGCATTACAACATTCTATTTGAAAATGGTAGCTGCCAACCTTAAAGCAAAATGCAGCTTTGCCTCTCAGAAGGAAAAGTGACTTATTTCTTGATAGCTGACATAAGGAAATGAAGATGAGCTGTCCTTTCTCTACTGCCCTAGTAAAAAGCCTTTTTCAGTCTTTTTTATAAGCCCCCTCTAAGTATTGAGAGGCCACAATAAGATCTCCCCAGAGCTCTTTCTAGATTGAACAACCCCAACTTTCTCAGCCTTTCCTTACAGGAGAGGTGCTCTAGCTCTATGACCATTGTTGTGGCCCTCCTCTGGACCCACTTCAACAGGTTCATGTCCTTCTTATGTTGGGGGTTCCAGGGCTGGACGCAGTGCTCCAGGTGACGTCTCACCAGAGCAGAGTAGAGGGGCAGCATCACCTCCCTTGACCTGCTGGCCACATTGCTTTTGATGCAGCCCAGGATGCAGTTGGCCTGATCTGCAAGTGCACTTGCCAACTCATGTCCAATTTTACCTCTACCAGTATCCTTAAAACCTTCTCAGCAGGGCTGCTCTCAATCCCTTCATCCCCCAGCCTGTCTTGATATCGGGGATTGCCCTGACCCAGGTGCAGGACCCTGCACTTGGCCCTCGTGAGATTGGCATGGACCCCATCCCCAGGCCTGCCAAAGTCAAGAAGGTACTCAGATTCAGCTGGACTGGATGATCTCTTCCAACCAGAGTATTCTATTTTTATTTTTTTGTAAATATTTTGTTAGCCACGCTGTCTCTAGTCCTGTTGGCCGGTAGCTGGCATGCTTTGAGAGTGAAAGCAAGCAATGTGTTGCAGGACAACAGCTTCTGTGCCAATGCTGAAATGCTTCTAAGGGTCTCAGTAAGATGAGCATCATCCTTTGCTCTTTACCAAAAGGCCAAACACAGGCAACAGGAGGGACTGAGAGAGGAGCTCAGGGTGCTCTGACAGGAGAGCCAGGACTGGGCAAGTAGGGATCACAGAGGCTGCTGATACTCCCTACTGCCCAAGCAGCACGTTCTATGCACCTTGCCTACTGTGCTGCTGACTAAGCTTTCCCTATGGTCTTGGCTGTTCCTCAGGCTTGCCAGGTCTTGATAAGCTGATTTACACACAGCCTGAACACAAACTGTGTTCTGGCATTTGAAGAATCCTGGTCTATAATTACCTAATAGGCTGTAGCAATGCAAATATTCCTGGGAGATCTGGTCTGAGAAAACAGTGCTGGGACTTTACCTAGAGAGTGACAAAGACAAAAGACAGTCATTAGAGTCAAGTGAGCTCTCTCCATTAACTTCCCCTGGGTGGGACACCAGCAGGCATTCTTGTCATATGGAGCCTGAGCCAAAGAGAAGGTCCTGGAGAAGTCCTGATTTCACATTCAAAACCATGGAAGGGATTGTAATGACAAGTGGACCATGCAAGGAGCTTCTGAATTAGTGGGCAGTTCTGCTGTGAAAGAAGTCATTAGCTAAACTCAAAATGGTTTTGGCCACATTCATGCTACTGTGCTATAAAGAAAAAGAGTTAGCTATATGAACAAGGGTATTTGTTGTTCCCTCTACATCCTGTTCCAAGATCCAGGTGGTGGGCTAAACAGTTAAAGACAAATTAACACCTTTTCCAGCACTGATCTCACCCACAGACTTCAGATTCTCTGGCTCTTGCTTTCAGTATGTTTTTCCTCACGGATCAGACTGAACATTTTTTCTCAAGTTTGTCTTGTCCAATGACACTTCTTGGCTGAAGTTTCCTCTTCTCTGGCAGCAGCAGAACTGTACTTAATGCTTGAGCACAATGTGATGGCAGATTAAAATTGATGGCAGATTCAGCCCACCCCACATATGCGTCTCACCCCAGTGTGGGATAAGTAAATGGCAAGTAAAGCAGCTTCTGGACCACTGCAGTTCTCAGGCAACTGTGATAAGGCAAGTTGTGTTTAGGATTAGTTCACTTTCCTGTTTTAGATTTAAAACACGGTGGCACTAGCTCTGCTGTAAAGGTTTGGCAGACAGCCAGAGGCACGACAATTTCAGCCAACCAGATTTAATCTGTCACTGTGTATATGCCAGAGACCTACAGATGAATCTGCAGCTGCAAGAAAATCCTGTTTTAATCTGATTTATTGCCATTTATGAAAACTTTGTCCTTTTTTCTGAAGTAAATGGATGTTTCATTGCATTGGCTTCACACAGTTTGAAATTTTCTATCTATAAAGAAATCATACGGGTATACACACACAAGTATATGTTTGCCTTAAAAGCAAAAAAAACCCCCAACTATTTCTGTCAGTATCTCACAAGTGTCCAGTATTCATAAATATCAAGAATTTGGAAATTTATTTTCCTAAAAGTTTCTTTTGCATTTCCAATTAGCTCTGTAGAAGTTCCCAGTCCTGCTTTGGCTGCAACAGTACCAAATGTGCGTGAGATCTCTGGCCCATTTTCAAACTTTATGCCGAATTCTTATTTCTTTCTTTCACAAACCTTTTCAGCTTCTTTGCTTGTCTGCTGTGTCCAGATTTGCCTGCTTTGAAGATCAGTTTGACCAATTCTCTCTTCAGTCTTGTGTTATTGTGCATAATCACCCACTTTGTCCTTCCGTATCTGAGAAAAAGCAGAAATGCAATTTGGTGCTATAGTTTACTTTGCAACTGTCGCAGAGCAACATGCAACATGCTAGCTAAAAGTCAACTCTACAAACCATTTCAAGGTCTATTGAAGAGTTTTGCATTTGAGATGTTATTGACTGTTGCCCTTTTTTGCTCAAGTCGATCATCATTTGATGATGCAAGGCCTTGCAAGGATTTTTTTCCCACTTGAATAGAAGTTGCTAATACAAATTAGATACGTTCTTACCATAACCTTGTTTATTTGCAAAAAAATGTGCTTAAGTATGTTTCTGTGCAAGCAGAAGCAGCAAACATTAGTAGGAAGTTTCATTGCCTATAAAAATGGGGCTGTGTGACTCCAGAGTCTAGACCCAAAAAGGTCATCTTTCAGCTCCTTCTCAAGATCACGCCCATAAGACTTTTCTCTGCCTTTCTGTTGTTAATGTTCCGAGCTTACAGGCCATACCCCATCCTCTTTTTTTTTTTTTTTTATCTGCTAAAACTTTTCTGAACTTATCTTCCTTAGCTCTGGCTACACACATTTCTGTTCAACTGAAAACAGATCTGGACTGAGGGGCTGATCTTCTCAGGGAGGTAGTCTGGAATTTCTGATGCTTTAAATTCAAAACAGCACAGAGAAGACACTATTTGAGATTAATTTAGCAATATTATAATTGCAAATTAGTGCTACTTAGAATCTTCCCCTTGTACCCACAGTAGTCTTTTGATATATCTTGAGTTGGATAAAAATAATTGTATGTTTTGGTAGATATTTCAAAATGACAACAAATTCAGTACATACCTCTTAGATAAATCCAGAAGCTACCACTGGAAAAAGAACCTTTTAATCAGACTTTTACATCCTTCCTGACTGGCAGTCTTTTTAATCCTTCATTGCAAAATTAAAGCAAGTGTTACAGCACTTTATGAGACAATAGAATGTCTGGCAGATCCCAAAAATTTCATCACCATTACATCAGACCTGAATAATGAAATATCCACAAGGATGTCAGGCTGTGCTGGCATGGGTAGTTCAAAGCAGAAAGCAAACAATGGGGAGAAAAATAACAAGCAAATGTAAGGAGAAATTAGGCATTCACATAAGTTAGTAAGTTTCCAGTCTTTTAATTTTGGGGCTTTCAAAAAAATTGTCAGTGATACAGGGGAAAAAAAGTCCAAGTTGGGCTGTAAGAACCTTTACAATTTTATTTCCTCCCACCCCAGCTTTCAAATTAGTGCATTCTCAGTGTAGAGATAACCTAAAACCAAATCCAGTTTTTAAACTTCCCAGAATATATTGAATGCCTTCTTTTGTATCATAACAACCAAGTGAGTCAGCCTTTTTCTGCTGTATAGAGGTAACCTGAAAATTGTCTAAGGATGGCAGAAGCCCACTGAACAAGGTCAGCTCCCACAGGAACTTCACTTGCCTTCGATTCTCACCCTCAACGTGAGTCAGAAAAACAGCAGTGGTCAGAGCTGTAACAAGGTTGAATGCATCCTGGGTAAAATCTCAAGGTGGTGACCTTTCCCAGGAATGGGAATAAAAACCAGCACTCTCTGGCTTTAATATATGTGATGAAGAGGAGGGTGAGCACGCTTCAGCAGGCGTGCATGTGTGCAGGAAGGGCTGCTCTTCATTACATAGTGATGTTTGTACATGTAGGCCTGCTCCTCCTCACAGGCCAGGTCTCAGGAAGACACTGGTACAGCCTGGCCATCCTTCCTACACATTTGTGCTGTTCTCATCTCCAGAGACCTGTGGCAGGTGTCTCCTGGGAGTCATTTCTGCAGTGGCCCTTCAGTAAGTCATCCAGAGGTTGGAGGGATGCTGACTATTCAATTAAATGGTTAGATAAGGCCCAGCTGCTACTTACTACATTCATGGCTCTCTTGAATACTGTAATTTTTCTAGGAAGTTTGAGGTTTATTTTAGCAAAAGTTGAGATCAGAATTAAAGCAGTCATTTTAGATGAAGTGTCACCCTTGTATCTCACTTTTAACACTGCCTGGCCAAACTTCAGAAAAACAATTTTCCCTGGCTGAAACTCAAAGAACGAGCCTTAGGTATGCCTTGTATACTGAATTATATTGATCTCCTTTGCTCAAGCATTTCCTGTTTCATGTTTTGTTAACACTGCAAGCCCTGAGAAATATAACTTTGAATTTGGCCCAGCTTTGGTGGGGGAGTTGGACCAACCTACCTCCAGAGGTCCTTCCAAACTAAACTATCATATAACTATGATTCTTACCTGCTGAGAAATCACTAAGTTGCATTTCTATCAATCACTTTTAATTCAGCAGTTATTATCTCACCAGTGTGATTGTCCTCTTATTCCATCTTAACCTTGCTCTTCTTGCTCATTGACACAAATTTTAGTCAACAAGGTGAACTTAGGAAAAATATCATGCCAGTGTTTTCTTTGCTAATCAGCAAATAAGATCACTATGACTTTCCTGGATAATTGGGTCCCTTATGAATATTAATAAGTGTTCAATAATTAATTTATGGCAAGCAGTATTCTCAGGCTGAAACTTTCCTGCTTGTATTTCTGCAGAGCTTTTAAACACCATGATAAAACCTCTCCAGTTTACGAACAGAAGCAACAACACAGTTCCTACTGAATTTAACAGGTTTTGTATTATATTGTAAACAAAAACCATGTAAGAAAAAGATGTATAACAGAACAGGTTACAGGCAGCTTTGCAGCTAACCACTATTCTCGAGCTGTTGTGGGAAGAACCAATGAATTTCTATATCTGCCGAGTTTACTACAGAAAATTAATGTAACTTGCATTTTTAAGTATTCCCTCCTAAAGTTCTTGCTGGAGTTCTGAGGAGCTAAAAGGAGCAGGTCTTCTCTACAGCTTAATAATAAGGCTTTAATGAACAAAAAAGAAAGTGCTAGGAAGAGGAAAGGGAGACCTTTTTTGCAGTCATTCATAAGAGATTAATTATCTAGTTGCAAGACTTTATCAATGGGAGCTTTACTGTACCTCCTGCTTCCTAACAGCTTGTACTTGGGGTTCTGATTCTGCACATACTGAGGTGTGATTCTCCTCTTGGGAAGAACTCCTTTGAGATAGCATGAAGGTCATCAGCCCTTTCAAAGGAGAGTCAGGAATTTATGATTTACCTAAATGCTCAGGGTAATTATCCAGCTGCCCAGGTGAGACACGCAGGATGTGGGACGCTGAAGTCCAGGCACCATTATTCTGGAGGAGATTCAAATCCAGAGCTCCCTCCTCTTTGCTGTTACTCTATCCATCTGCTCCGGGATATTCTGGTCTCCTGTGGAAGTTCTGCTTTGCATGACATACCTGAATATTCAGCAGGACAAGAAAAGCAAACGAGTATGATACCACAATATGGTCATTAGAGCATTCAAGAAGTCATGCCCAACTCTTATTAATATTTAAGCATTTTATGGCAAACAGAGGTTAGAACTCCTCTGAATAGCTGATCTTCAGGTTTTGGCAATATCTGAGTAACTGTCACTAATTTTCTTTTTTTTTTTTTTTTTAATTTACTTTTTATTACAACCAGTGGCATCTATATTTTGGTCAAAACCACCTAAAATGACATAGAGTCATTTGAATTCCAGTTGTGTAACTTCAATGTTCTGTAATTTCTTAAAATTTTATAGAATTGAGTCCTAGTAAACCAAGAGTAATAATTTTTCAGGCTCTTCTCAAAGAGAAATTAGGAACCTCAATGAAGAATAATTCATAAGTTAAGAAGTAGTTGAAGGAAATACTTGCACAACACTGAAGAATTGAAGTTTCCTTTAAAAGTAAATAATGAAATCGTCTTATTGAGTCTAGCTGTTGGGTAACTTTGTTTTTTTCTCTTCTTAAACAATGTGAAAAGCTATAGTCCAATCTGCAATATCTTGCACAACTAGTGTAAAATCTGGGACCCTGAAGTTCAGCATTTTCAGGCAGATAATAAATCTGCCTCTGATACCCCATTTCAGCATTGCAGCTGTATAGTCATACTGGCCTGTTACCAAAACACTTTTTTTCCTCCTTGTAATTCTATGATAGAAGCACACAGACACATGTCAGTTTTCCAAGAAGCCTGAAGATATGTCGTGAACAATTACCGACAGTCCTTGGTTAGAAGGGAAGATTCGATACGACGTACAAACATACAAAGAGAAGAAAGAAAAGAGTGAAAACAAGAAAATCACCCCGTTAGCCAATTAGGACAGCACTCTTAATTCACTCATCCCTACACTTTTTTATTCACAGAATTGAATTCCTGGGAAGGTTTGAGTGTAGCAGAGATGCCTGGTGAATAGCTTTGGGAATAATATTGTAAGTACACCTTCTGCCAAATGCTATCAGCAGTCAGGGAGAGCTAAATTTAAATATCAAAGACATTGAAATTGACACACACCCTGGCTGCTGGCCAGAGAGCTAGGGAAAGCTGTGTTGTTGGGTTTGTTTTTTAATTAGCTCCTTTTTGGATCTTGGTGAGCTTGGTAGCAAGCTGTCTGTCAGGATGTAGCACTGCAGAGGCAGTGAGATGTGAAACCAATGTGCAGAAGATCAGCAGCAGGTAAGTATTTTAAAGGTAGTTGGCATGTAGGTAATAGTTACATCCATATCAGCATAAGAGGTTGCCCAAGGATAGAAAACAGAGGGTGGGTGGAAGGACGCCAGGAAGTTTTGAGGGAACTCTGCTTTGAGGTGGGAGGAAGAGCTTTGGGTAGAGATGCTTGGGAGAAAGTCTAGACTGAGAGAAAAAGAGCATTGAAAAGTCAGGATGTCCAACATGACAAGGTGTCAAAACACAAGTGTTTAATAGAAGTGTCAGGGGCAACAGGTACGTCAGAGGATGAGGATGATGTGCAAGCTTGAACCTTGGTTAGAAAGAAGACTTTCAGTGATATTACACTGAGTGGAAGGGGACCAGAAGGAAGAGACCAAAACTGGTCTGAGACTCCAGATCACAGCCATCTTTTTTATTCTCTTATTGTCACCCCAGTCAGTTTGTTCATCCAATTCTTTTTTTGTAACAGTCTTAGGCAGCAAGAGCTCTAGGACAAAACATTTCAGTCTTATTTTTTATACACCAAGGACCAGAGATGTGAAGGGACACATAATGGGCCAGTAAGAGTTTTTTTTTTCTTAGGAAAAATTAAAACAACAGGGTAACTGAAGGGTTAATGCACTGAACAGGGGAATAAGGAAGAAGTTACACAGTCAGCAATGCAGGACAGGAAAAAACAAAAGATGTTGATTATGATATTAAATTGAGGTTAGTGGGCCCAATTAACATTTTTCACCTTTGCTGGGCTTGTTTATGAAACGTGTAACATTACTACAGAAAGTTGCATGTTAATTTAAAAGAAATCACGAAACACAGATACTATCTTTTATTACTAAAATCAAAGCAGTCACTTAATGGCTTATCTTGATAAAAACCTCACTGAAGCAGGATGGCATCTGACACACCTACAGCAAGCTGAAGAAACCTCTCAGGAACCACTCCCTTAAGCATGCCTTCCTATGCCTTATGCTATTTAGTTTGCATATCATTTTCTAAACACTTCTTAATTGATTAACATCTTTTTTAAATACATTAGGATATAGCTAATATGGGCTATGCAAATTTATTTAATCAAAGTACGACCTGCAGTTCACCCACAATACATTGAATTTATGTCAGGTTTCTTAGGCCTGCCTTTCCATGCTTGCACTCCTGCAAAGCTAAATTCAGCAGCAGGGGAGGAAGGAGGGTGAGAGGGTTTCTAGGGACGCCCCCTTGACTTCCTAATGGGGTGCAGCACATCGTATCTCCCAGCCTCCCCTTCCTTGGGGTCAGCATCTCAAGAAACACCAGCAAGTGGCAAACTGTAGGCAAGAACAGCCAGGCAAGACCCCATGCCAACAATGCTGCTGAGAGATCTTGAACCTTCACCTGACTTACTTTTCAGTAGTCTCTGCTGCAAAATGGGTATAATTAGACTAATCTGCTCTGCAAAACTGCTGTTTTCATTAGCTAATGCATGCTAAGCATCCCGAAGTAACTCTTGGCTCATATAAAACAGTGAGGGCATGTATATAAAAAGAGAGACAACACAAAGGCAATAAATGTCTCGAAAAAGATCTGTTCAGAATGAGAAGTTGGTAGGTGAAGTCTGTTTAAAAAGACGTTAGTGGGATGAAATGTTGACACCCAATCTTGTTGTGCCTCACAGGAGGGAACACAGAAGCTGTCAGGATACAGGAACAAGCCACCAGGTGGCTGTAGATGCCAGCGGCTGCCCCGCAGCGGGGCGGGCTCCCAAGATGCCTGGTCCCGGCCAGAGGAGACCCAGAGTAAACTCACAGACGTGATTAACAGGTACCTTTACGAACAGCCTTATGGCAGAGTCTGGTCCTTATTTATCCACGCCCCAAAGAGGCTCAGCCAAAATCAAATTCCCCTGTTTCCACTCCACGCAGTGTTTTGAAGTCCAAACCACTCACATCAGGGAATTTCTACTTCAGAAGTGCCTACAGAGTAAATGATTGCTTTGCACCAAGTAAAAGGCCATGGCAAATCATACATGTGTTTATGAAGGCCTTTCCCAACTCTAGGAGCCAGTATGCATTCATTCTTAACTAAACTTAACTCATTCACTTACACCACCTTTCAATACTTCAATCTTGGCAGGCTCTGGATCAGAAACTGGGATCCTGGAGCCTACACCTGCCTTGTGACGGTGAGTGGGATTTCAAGAAGGGAAGCAGCTTGCAAAGCATTCTCTCCAGTCTCACTAAGGGGTATCAAACAACAGGAATCTTACAGGTTTTCCTTAGAAAGTGACTGGGCAAGATTTTGCACTGGTCTGCCCATTGGACTCCCAGGCACTGGGATTTCTCAACAAAGTAGTGCTTTTGGGGGTCTTTGTGTAGAGAACTCCCATGTCAAAGGATGAAGAAATCACCAGGACCAGTGGAGGCATTAGAGAAGGGAACTGACTTTTCATAGCTGCACACATCAGCACTAAGATAAGAGAATTACACAAGCGTTGCACATGGGAGGCTTCACTGGAAGTGTTGCCTCTGGCTCACATTCCTTTTAAGCTGCTATAAAATTTTAAATATAATTAATAAATAACCAGGCCTCTCAAGCAGAGATGAGTCCAAAGCTCTGTCCCCTGCATGAACCGAGTTTGTTATTTCAGCTCTTGATATAAAAGTACAGCATATCTCCATGAGCTATAATGAGACTCTTGGCCGTAGGCTTGCCAGTGGAAGTCAGCCAGACTGGAGGGGCTGTGTTACTGCTGCAAAGGCAACACACCAAGGCAGCTTAAATTGGTGGGCTTGCCTAAATCAGAGACCTAATTCTAAGGCAGGGTGATGGTACCTCCAGCCAGCTGCTGTTTGGATATAGGGTGAGGATGACTGGTATCTTCCCTTTCCTACTACCCCACTTGATTTCGGGGTGCTTTCCTCCTCCTCCTCTCCCTTCCCCTTACAACACCAGCAGGGGCTGAGCTGTGTGCTCAAAGGGTTGGGAGATCTGCGTGACACTTTCAGCCTTCATCTTGGTGTCCTGCAGTGACAGGAAGGAGGGCGAGGATGGCAAGAGAGGCCAAGGAGTCACTGCAGCGAAGGAAGAAACCTCCACTTCTTTGCTGTGTGAGGGGAAGTGGTCTTCACCTCTCCCACAGTGTCCTCCAAGCAATTGTTTCAGGGAAAACTTTTTGACAATAGTCTTTCTCCTCTTTCTTTTGTTTATCAGACTTTTCAAAGCTATCAGTTGGCTCTAGAATGAAAACATTCCCAAATTCTTTAAGTACCTAAAGAAAGTTTTTTAGAGCCATGGTACAGTTTGTTCTTTTTATCCCCTCACATTCGTTTCTAAACTATTAGACATCTGTTCCCTGAGTTGTTGCAATTAATTTGTTGGTAACACCGGGATTATGGTGTCTCTTTGGCCACTGCCATGAAATATTAATCGCAAGATTAAGAACTGCTTTTCTAATATAACAAGCTGTTTAATGAGCCAAACTGCTCCTGGTGAAAGAGGTATGAATAGACAGAAATATATGAAAGTATGTATAGGCTAGTATTTCTATTTGCTAATTAGGAACGCTAATAATTAGTTTTCATCGATTTCAGTTGGGAATTTATTGGGTTTTCTGTGTTTCTAAAAATCAGATCACTTTTATCTAAGGTTATAAATAATGGATTTGAGCACAGCTTCTGACAGCTTTGAAAACATTTGCTATGGTTGCTGGTCTGTAGCTGAGACAACATTGACTCAACAGTTCCCAGAGCTGGGAAAATCTCTGTGGGTGTCAAATACCACACAGAAGGTTAAAGAATGAATATCATAATTGCATGCTTTATATCGCAGTATTTTTCCTAGTAAGTACAGCCTCAGCCTAACAAATTCAAAGTATGTGAAGAAATAAGCACTGACTACAAAATATTTAACAACCAGACACAGAGATGAAGAACAGGAATATCACTATAGCTTTATAAAATGTTTGGCTGCTGTGAAGTAATAATTAATATCAGGTCTCATTTAGACTTGTAAATTAATGATGCATGACAAATTGCAGCTCAAAATTGACCCAAGGAGTGCATTAAAATTAACTGTAAAACATTTTCCAGGATTATCACAGAAGATAAAGCCCACAGAGTACATTAGATGGCTAATTTGTGGCCTCTGTTAGATGATCCATGATTTCAAGATCAATTCTTGTAGCAAAATATTCTTGAAATAAATTAATTTAATATTTTACTATGTGTAAAGTGTGCCTTTAAATTTGGGAACATGAACATACCGAAAAAATCCATTACATTTCAGACTTTACCTAAGAATAAGATACAACAAAAGTCAGGAAGATTAGAGAAAGAAGCAGTTAGAAAGATTTATACTGAATATGATGGTGTAGTTACTCAGCTAATGCATTTATGTATCATGAGACAGTATCTTGATTGTTGCAGATTTTCCTTGTCTTCAAAACAGACATGACTTAAGTGTAATTGTTGGCTCATATTTTGGGACATCTAAGAAGAGCTGAGACTGAGCCTGGAATAGGAAGAAGACAGGACACTGGTTTAGGAGCTTCATGTGCTTCTTAAAATAACGATCTTAAAATCTGTCTATATCTGTAGCATCCAATATAAAGCAATTTCAAACAAAAATAGTGCTGCTTAGTTATATCCTTAGATGATATGAAATCGCCTGCTCTGCTATTTTCTCTGTTTAATAAGAAGCTTTGTGAAGCTTGGATGATCACAGAGAACATTTCAGAAACACTCTGTACAGGTTTTGTACCAGTGTTACCTATTGTTTCATGGAAAGATGAAAAAGTTTTAAATAGAAATATTGTTCTGCTCTTTCTAAAAGGAAACAAAGAAATTACTAATTTTGCAAACAATCTTAATAAAAAAGAAAAAAAAAGGGACCTTTAAGGCCATCTAGAGCAAATCTTTATCACAATATTCTTTGAGGATATACCCCAATGTGAGGGATAGGAAAAGGATGCCCCTCTCTTCTTCACACGTCTGCTAGCAACCCCTTGTTGCCTTTCCCTGAGAGCATCTAAACTTCAAGTTGTTTAGGCTCTGGAAGTTTTCTGCTAGCTTTTTCCAAGCATAACTGGCAGTTGTCATAGGAAGAAAAGGATGCTATAGGTGTTCATCAAGTGAGCACAGCCCCTGGATCAGGAACTTCAAGAGATAGAGGTAGAGGGTGACCTAACTGTAGAACTTGACTGATGTGTCTGAGCAGGCCCAGAAACAGAATTTTAGGTTGCTGGGAAGATTCATGAGTAAAAGTTTAGAAGTCTATAGCTTTCATATCTCTGTAGCGCTAAGAGAAACTTTTGAGATTTGCTTATTTTGAAGTTAGTACCTAAACACCACCTCAGTCTAGCTTCAGGCATTTTATAGCCCTTCACAGATCCAACCCAATGGGCTCAAAGAGAGAGATTTAGAGGGAATAGCATAACATCATCATAACTTCAACATCTGCAATACACAGATATTTTGTGTGTCAAAAATATTCAAGAAACTCCATCTTTCCAATTCTAGACCTGCTGCCCTTGCACCTTCACAACTTCTGCAAAGGGCAGGAGACGGAGTATGCTTCTCTGGGCTCTTAAACATTTTCATCCTCTAGACTATCAGCTCCTGATTAAATGATCTGTTATAGAGAAAGAAGGAAGAGGCAGTAAACTATTACGTTCAGTTTCACAGAGAGCCAGAAAATAAATGAAAACACAGTTACCACATTCTTCCAGCAATTCTTAAAAATTGCTTGTATAGAAGGTGACAATATATACACTTCTCAAAAATACCAGAATATCATCCTGGTACTTCTTTCTGAAGGTGGCCACACGCTGTAGAGTAGCTGTAAAAACCTTTACAGTAAACATTTTCTTTCACACATTAATTGAACATTGTAAAACATACTTCTCCCACATGTTCCTGGAAGTCTGAACTGGTGATGTAGAAGACGATGGGTGTCAGTGGACAAACTCTCATTAATAATATTGTAATAATTTGAAAGGACAGTCCACAGGGACTATTTTTCTCTTGGCATTTTTGCACTTGTCTCTGTAATGTTGTATCTT
>VZTM01036486.1:63766-112896 GCA_013400555.1 Jacana jacana
TGCCTTAGTTTATACACTTTCTATGTGTTGTGATACGGGATTTTATTGTGTGTCCACATGCTGTCTTTTCCATATGACGCTTGCTTTGTTCAGTGCAAAAAGAGAGAAGATGTCTGCTGAATGAGCAGCTTTAACAGTTTCACTATGGAGCTTCAAACCACGTTCCAGGGGGTTCTTTTAACACTACACCAAAGTCACAATTGTTTATTTCCTGATGGGCTTGTCTGGGGTTCTCAGAACTAACATTAATATTATATTTTCATACCTTTCTAGAGACAAGTATCATTCCTTTTTACTAAGGGGGAGCTGAAGCCCACATAAGCAATTATCAAAGATATCCAGTTGTTTTAGATTTCCATTTTGAGACCATGAGAAAACTGTTTCTTTGGATTGTTTTACATGTGCTGTAGATAAGAACATATTACTGTGGAGAAACCCTGGAGACAAGCTGAAAAGTGGTAAATTGTCCTTCCATTATGGCCCCACCACAAATGCTTTTCTTTACATAGTCCTGTTCTGTCTCAACCCTGTCCTAGTCACACTGGTGTTCTGGCCTTCCTTCTGCTCAGTCTCCTCTAAGTCAACATCACAGGCTACATCTGAAGTAATTGCCAGGAAAAGGTACACTGCCAGTAGTGTGGGGAAGGGAAGTATCCCAGTATCAAGACTGCAGTTGTAGTTGTAGCAGTCTGTGAAGTCTGTGACGCTGGTATAATTTGTACCAGAGGCATGAGAGAGACATGAAACACCAGCAGAAACAGCATGTATAAAGTGAAGAGGGGACTGGTGGATGAGTCAGGGCAGGAGAGTTGCCAAAGAAAGGAAGGTACTGCAATGTTTGGCTTTATTTGGTTTTGTAGAAGTAGTCCAAGCCTTAATGAAATATTTGCAATAGAGGGGAGTAGGTAGGTAAGTGGTAACAGCAACAATCCCCATGGTAAGCAGATATAGGTAAGACACTAGTAACTGTATTGTGACCCTTGAATCACATGTGGCTTTCCAGCAGTTCCCACGTAACTCCTGTAATGTCATGGTGCCTAGGGCCAACACAACCTTACTGCTGATCATAGATCTCATCTGTGGGAGAAAGCAAGTCTTCAGCTTCTGAGGTTGGTGTGGTCAGATCATCCAGAGGCCAGCTGGGTACCTAAGACAGGTTTGTCTGGCCAGGAAGGGGAACCACTTGGAACCATTGTTTTCTTCTCCAGGCAAAATGCATTGGAGTTCACCGTCCTTCATCTCTCTGTAATGTCTTCATATGGCTGATGGAGACAATTTCTCATCAGATATCCAAGTAAGGTTGGGAAGTTTGAGTTCCCTGGAACTGGAAGACAGGCTGTGGTAGAGATAGCCAGAGTTCTCTTAAAGGAGAATGAATCTGTGTCAAGCTTGATTACTGTTTTCCAATGAATCCTGCAGTCTGATATGGGGCACACCTGTGAGATGAGGAGCTCTCTTTTAGCAGATATCACAGTTATAACAGATATCCATTTTGATAGCTGCTGAGATCACTCGGGTTTTGCCTCTATGCATCTTCTAAGGCTGCTGTTCCTCAGTTGCAAGTAGAATCCGGTGCCCTGTTGGATGAGACTAGTGTGTGTACTATGAGCTTGCTTTTGTTCAACTCACAAAGGCTTCCAAGAAAATGTTTATGCTGGCTTTGGCCAGCTACAGGAGAATAGACAGCATGCAATGCAGCATACTGGTTGCCCTTGCCACATTAATTGGAAAAATGTTTTGAATAAAAAAGAACTACCAAGTTGAGGGTTTTTTTTTCACTGAGCCAACACTTGTAATGATTTGTGATATGCAGTACTAGGACCTCAAACATGGACTTTAGCATCTCATCAAACCGTATTCTGGATTGTACTAAAGCAGTCCCACTGAGCTTAGCCTGAGAATGACAGGTAAATAAATGAAAGTCTGCCATTTTATGATAGAATTTAGTGACCTCTTTTTCTTTATCTTGAAATGGCTGATATGTTTTTTTATAATGTAAAAATTTTTCATTTGAAATATCAGCAGCTACAAAAATAAAGTATGTAAAAAATATCAGCAGTAGATCGACCTTTTTGAAACTTCTAAATAATCATTCTAACTTTAAATCTATTTTGCTGAAAATATAGGTCTGAGTTTAAATGCTGGCTCCAGGCAAACTTTGAATTGTTCAACTATCTAAAAATATACTTAAAAGCTGCATATGAAGAAGCAAGAAGTTGATGTAGGAGCAAAGGAAGAGACAGAATGTCAGGGCCTTTGGGAAGCTGGAGCACAAAGACTTCACAGATGTTCCTTTCAAAGAATGCCTCATCTCCCTGCCCTTAGTGCAGATATATGTACAGAAGGAACATGCTGAATTCTTCCATGGAAGTTACATAAAGAGAAGTAAGCTAAAAATAAAGCATTGTGACCAAGAGGCCTAGAGGCAATGAAGACCAGAAAGCTACAAAATATTAGAATTCGAGAAGGTATTTTGCTTCAGACAATCTTTCTAGTAAGCAACTAGGGGCAAAAAGCAGTGCTGTTTGACATAGCCCCTAAACACAGAAGACCTTGTGAGCTCCTTAGACTTTTCCTTGCAAAGATGAGATAACAGACAGTAGCAAGACTCGTTTTCTTGAGTGCTGGGTCTGCCAGATCAGGAACTGAGGAAGATAAAAGCAGAAGATTGCAGCAGTGACCGAAGGGGCAAGGCTGATGAAATGCACTCTTGAATTTTGTTCTCTGAGGCGAAGAAGATTTTGCAAGGCAGATCACCTGATTCCTTGCTCCATGCAGTTTCTTTTCATTCAGTCACAGGAGGATGAAGATAGTTTATGTTTCTTTATAAATGGCTTTGAAAGATTTCTGATCTGCCTTTAATTGGGTTACCATCCTGCCTTTCCCTGCTGTTCTGTGTGAAGTGTTGCTTTGTGACATAGATTTCCTCTTCCTTTTTTGTACAAAAGCAAAAGATGAAGATCAAGTTATTTCTGAATAACAATGTCTAGACTCTATCACTGGACTCCATCCAAAAATGTTTAAACAGGTCATAGCTTAAGCTGGTGTAAACTGGCACAGCTGCACTGGCTTTGTTCTAGTTACTCAAATGACTAAGGCAGGTGAGGATGTAGCACACGTTAACCTTCGCCTGCCTTGGTCCCTGCGCTCTGACAAAAGCTTTTCTGAGCTTTACTCAGGCTTATTCATTCTGGGGTATAGCGAGTGGTGGTTTAATGTCAGAAATGATGATTGGGCTTTAAGTGCATGACCCACTGTCTAGACTTTTGCTTGCACTTAATCTTCCGCCTTCCACATTGGCATTGGGTTTTGTACCTTTTAAAATGTTATACTCCTATTCTTACCTTTGTGTTGGACTGTGTGCTCATTTGTATGTGCAGCTTGAAGAATGCACATAGGGATGGCTCAAGATTGCAGAGAGATAACTTCAAGTGCACTGTGTTACTTCTTCATGGCTTCTCTTTTCTTCCTTCTTCCTCCTCTCACCACCCTCAATAACCTTCGGTTTGGATTCAGCGGCATGAACAAGGAGCTATGAATCATCCAATCTGGGAAGAAACACTTCAATTGCTTTTCATAATCACCTTTCTGTCATCACTAACTACAGAAGAAATAAAATACTGTCAAGATTTACCTCCACACTCTTGTAAACAATCTGGCCTTGCTGTTTGTCTGCTGTTGAAATAATGAGGTGTATATCAGGCTGCCGAGAGATGGGCCCAACCCCTTTGCCCAGAGTTTTACAGTGACTCCTCTCACCTTAATACGTGTTCATTGTTGGCATCCTACAGGTCTCGGCATGCAGCACTTGATCACAACCTTGCTAACTCCACTTCAATCAGAGAAAGAAATCCGTTCCTTGTTGGCTTTGGAAAGATTTGGATTCTTTTTGAAGTCATTTCATATTAAAACAAAAAACAAAATCAAAACAAACAAAAATAATAGAGAGAATGAGACAAAATTGTTGCTGAGACAAAGCTGCAAATGTGTTATCTCAAGATACCTAAAGGCACTTTGTTCAGAAAGACGCAAAATGCAGATTTCCTAATTTTGATTGAGTTCCAGATAATGGCTCTGGTTAAGCCATGGAGTATTTTTTAACTCTGCAAACTCTGCTGAAAATGCAAGAAGTAAAGAGAAAACCAGCATGGGCCAGCGGTTGCCTTGTTGGCCGGGGCAGGAAGGGAAAGAACTGCCTGTGGCCTTTCTGCTTGGGAGCTAACACTGCAGGGTGGCACATACGTACTATGCAAGGGCTGCAGAAGGGGACCATGCTGTCCCCTTGGCAGTGGTGTGCGGCTGCTGGTCAGCACTGACATGAGGCAGAGAAAGAGATGAGCCAGGTGCCATTACCTGGGAAGTTTTAGGTATGCAGGTTTCACTCTCTCTTTTTAATGTCTGCTTTAGCAAAATAGCTTGTGAGGGCCAAGGCACCCCCAGAAAAGCTTGCCTCCATATTAATGGAGTTAGGGGTTTTGCTGTGTGACTGCTTAACTTTTAATAGAAGGAGAAATGTTGCTTGGAAAGTCCATGATCATCTAGACAGTTTGAGTTAATACTGCTGGTCAAAGATGAGCCTTGTGCAGGCAGGGAAACAATGGATCCCACTCTTTGTGCTTCCTTACAGCCTAATAGATAATGGGATGGAACTTGAAGGTGGCTGTTTTGAAATGTCTGTGAATGATAATGTCTGGAAAGAGGAATATGGAGACCTGTTCTGTAGTTTAACTGCTGATACTTTTATAGCAAGGCACAAAAAAAGATTTGGAGTCTACTTAGTTCCCTACCAACCACCACCATTGCCAGATGACCTTCTTCTTGTCAAAGCACTAACCTTTAAAATGTATTTGCTCACAGGCCATGTTCCTGATTTGACTTTTCTCTCTCTGCTGTATCTCAGGAGGCCTCATTCTCTCCTGGTGCCACCACACAGTTTGTATGGGAGGCCAGAAGCTGCACCTCACTGTGCATCACCTTGTTTGCACTTCATACCCTTGCTACAGCTGGGCCTGCCCAGTCTTGCTGCTGCCAGCCTACTCACCTTGCCTTTGTCCCAGTCCTCTCCTCACCTGTCTCTGAGCTGCCTTCTCCTGTCACGCATACGCCTACTCAGGTGTGCTGGCTGCCTCCATCCAGATTTCATAGTCAGGAGGTTAAGACTTGAGTTTCTTCAGGGCTTTTCTGCCTCACAAAGGGGAGAGGGGAAAAAGGAATGCATGGGACTTCCCAGTGACATAGGATAAGCAGAAAGCGCCTGGAGCTTCTCCAGAAGGTAGAAGCCCTCTGCATCCTGGTTTTGGGGGGCAGGGGGGACAACTCATGTATCTTTGGTTCAGTGGCTGCTGCATGTTCCTTTGAGCCCACCAGTCTGCAGATGGACAGTAGAAAAGAAAAGAAAGGAACCCTTTGAACTGCTCTGCCTCTCTGCAGGCTGTGATTTTTCATGATGGGGACAGTTCACTTCTATCTACAGAGCACTCTCTCGTATTCTGGTATTAAAGGACCAGGGGGTGTTTTGCTCTAGCTAGGAACAAAATTGAGCATTTGAGGGCATTTGTGGCAGAATTCAAGCTATGGCTTCTGTCAAATTTTTTACAGAGTAACTTTACTACTTGTAAGTTGTTAATGAGAAGATTACATTTTTCTGCACCTTGTTTTTTAGGTGTATTTGTTACATTTTTATTAAATATTTCTACCAGTTCTCTCTTTGATCTGAAGAATTGATTCCAAGCATTTAGCAATGAACATTTGAACTGCTCCTATTGAATATATAGAGCTACAATAGACAAATTCCACCTAGTCATGACTTCAGATACCTGAGCCTTTATTCAGGCTCTTCATTTGCCTTCAAATGATAAATTAACTTTAAAATCAATTAATGGTAGAAAATGAAAAAATTATGTTGCCTGGAAGCCCAGGTCAGTGCTCCTGCCCATTCCCATGGTATTGATAGGAAGTCAAATACACTCAGATCTATGTCTAACATGCCTGGGCAGCAGGGTGACTTGGGGGAGAGGAGGAAGATTTTCCCATTTAGCCTAATGGCACCCTGAGAGAGTACAAGCCTGCAGCTCCTACTTTCTTGATGATTGTCCCAACTATCCCCACATATGGCACAGAAAATGCTGTTTTTCAGGTGGTTGCTTTGGCAGGATGCTGGCTATTGGTTATGTAGTACTCTGTATTATATACAGAAAACTTTCTGTGGATGTTCCTGACAAACAAATCCACATGCAAGAACGTCCTTAGCAAGTAAAAACCTCTTCTGGGGAGGAGACTGAGTGTTAAAAATGTGGTCAGAAATGCCACCATTTATGCTTAGACAGTTTCAAATAAGCTTATATATGGTATATATATAGGTCAAGCAATGAGCTTCCAAGTGATATAATAAACTATTGGATCATGTCTGTAGTTGAAATCCAACTACTGGATTTACTTTGGAAAAGAGAGCCCTTTCTCATGTGTTTTTAATATATGTCTCTTATCTGCTGAGGAATTCCTTTACAGTATTTTGTTTGTCATTTAAGACTTTGTTTGCAACCAGGAATTAGGATGAATGTTGTAACTGGTCACACATTTACAGACTGAGGGGGATGCTTGATTTGCATGTATGGCCGCTGTTTGTGTGCTTACACTGGCTTATGGAAATGTGCTTACCTTGGAAAATCTCTCTTCAGAGAAGGACAATTACCACTGGGCAGTCAGTATTGGGGGGAGGAAATGTGAAGCATGTCCTCACAACTGTTTTTTTTTTCCCTCCTCCACGGACTAGAAAGTGATTGCTCTCTACCTAACTCCATAAAAGCACTGTGGGCTGTGGTTCCCTCCCTGCTCCTGCAAGGGCCCTCCCTGGTTGCCCTCCAGTTCTTTCTACTCTTTGTGCAGCTCCTGGCATAGTGGGATGTGAGTCAACACTTTAGGTCAATATGACACTGATATACCAGAGATGTATCTTCTCATCATCCTGCAGCAGGAGTAGCTTGTTACTGCGCTGACACACAGTGTGTGTGAGTCGAAGGAATAGAGAGCAGGTTGTGGGAAATAATTCTATTGGGTATTAGATGAAATTGTGCAAGAGTTTTATAGTAAAATATATAAAGTATAGCAAAAAAACAATGTTAGTTGCCTGAACTGACCACTGTATTCTCAATATTTTTGTTTTATATAGAATTCTATATGATAGGTCTAAAGTGTAATTCTTTTTGTTACAGTTTCTTCAGCTTAATCTCTCCCAGTGCTTTCTCAGCAAAGTAGTTGTCTCTACCCTCCTCCCACACAGAAAATGTGGGTTTATAGGTACTGTCCATTCCTAGCTGAAAGCCAGGGTATGAAGGAGTCGTGCTTAGAGGGATTTTTGAAAAGGGACTAACACCTAATTGACGTGGAAATTGATGGGATTTAAACACTATTGAAAGTCTCTCCCCATGGTCTATCTACTTCTGCAGTGACCTCAGGCCTTCTTAAAACCTGGCCTATTGCCCCTGTGCAGTGACCTCGTGTTCTTCCATAAGGGCATTGCCATTTGTGGCTCACCAGAAAAGCGCTGCAGTAACAGGAAGACTTTTTCAGTAGCTGCACTGTAACATTTGCCCTGTGCTTAGCTCCAAGCTCCTGGTCTGGGGACACCGGTGGGATGAAAGGCGTGGAAACCTCTCCCTGACGCTTACTCCCTGATTGTAATGATAAGGTTTCGGATTGTGAGGGAAGCGGGAGGGTTTCTCAGGGGGAAATTGCAGGGTTTAAGATGCCTCCCACCCACCCCTCTACTCCCTGAAGTTTGGGACTTCTTACAGTAGGAATAGGATGATCACATTCCCTCCAAGATAAGCCACCGCAGTGGGCAGCACATGGGTGGTGCATGTGGAGTTGCAGTTTTGGCTGGTGTCCTTCAACAAGCCCCTCTAGGAGACCCCCCACTGCAGCAGGGAAAGGCTGGAAACAACCCAGTAGCCCCTTGCTCACATTTCCACTTCTGCTGGAGTGCAAATTCCTTTTGCCCTGACCCAGGGTAAACACACCTGCCTTCCCTTCTTGCCTTAGCATTTTGTTTTGCCCCAGTGAACAACAGCAAAACAGAAGAGAGGGCTTTATGTTTCAGGAAGCTGATAGTTATTAAAAGTAAATTTTACAAGAAGTCAAAACAGAGGAAGGGGAATTCTGAGAAATCCCTGCTATGTATGGAATGTTTTTATATACAGGAATAAAGCAGAGTTCAGAGTTCCTTCAATTACATTTTAGGAGTTTTGTTATTTGAAAATAATTGTTTGTAGTTACTTTATTTTCCCGAGCAAGGGCAATTTCGATTGACATAACTGGAACAAACAGGATTGCATAAGTCTGCAGAGGTTTCCTGGTACACTGGCCAGCTACAGGCTTTGTACTGATTTTTATCGTAACTGTGAAATTCTCACCTGACATCTGTACTAGCACATCACGTCGCTTGCAGTAACGCTAGCATGAGGCATTCCCGCAGAATGATCTCTGGCACGTCACTGTGGAAGGATGGCACAGGGCAGCCCTGAGCTTCTGCTGGAACCACGGGCACAGCAACAATAAAAATAACACCTCTGATTTAGCAAAAATATACACAAAGGCCGGCTCAGCTTCAGGTCGACTGAAATAGTTCAATTTAGATGGAATTTCTTTCATATCACTTTTGAATGTAACTGCATAGTCTTAGCATTTCCATACAGAAGCGCTGTAGTCAGATGCGAGTCAGTGAAAATACCAGCTCAGTGGGGTTTTGTTTCTTTTTTTTTTTAAAACATTACATGTTGCTTATATTCTCAACCCAGTAAAAGCAGTTCTGTTCACTGCTTTTCGGTGACTGTAGGGTTTCATATCAGAAGAGCTCTTCGGAGGACAAAATGCAATGTTCTACTGGAGACAAGTTTAATATTTGAAATGCTTCCTTGTACTTGGGAGAAAACCTTTGCTCTGGGTTTAGAGAAACACACGACAAACCAGCATCCTGAATGTTGGTAGTAAGGTAGAAAGGACATCCATGGTTAAAATGTCCTGTGCCCGTGGTGGCAATAATTCATGAAAAATTAATGAGAGCTGCAGAAGATCTTCCAAGGGGAACTTTTTGTGGTGACAGAAATCTCCTGACATTGACCCTGAAGTGGTCCCCTTGCAGCAGGATATAAAATCCCTGTGGGACACCAGCTTACATTTACAAGACATGTTTACAAGAGACTGAAAGGCTGTTTTTCACTCTCCATCTGGAACTCCCTTATTTCTATCTGTAATCATATTTAGTGCTGGTCACAATAATGGAGAGAGGAGAGAGCACACAGATACTCAGGACTGCCCCTGTGCAACATTACTTCATACAAACTCCTAGCAAAGTGCTGCTCTGGCCTGATGGAGGCATCTGCCCACCCTGTGCATTGGTATCAAGATGATTTGCAGGGTGTAACTGACAGCAGATCTTTCTTAGAGATGGCTGGGCTTTTGGACAGCCGGATGAGTAGCTATAGATTTGGGGTAAATTTTCAAAACCAGCAAAGATTAAACACCATAAACCCCCTATAATTACAAGGGGCACTTTGGTCCTACTGATGTATTTCACAACAATACATCAGGAGAGCTAAGTACTCTAAAAACCAGTCCTTTGCCTGATTCATTTTTTATTGGTGAAAGTTAAATTCTTGGCCCAGATTCTCGAAAGTATTTGGGCATGTTGGATCGTATGATCCCTGTGATCAGGTAACTTGGCTCCAGCCACATTGGAGACTTGAGCTCATGGACTTCCTGTCACTTTTCAGAAGGGAGATTTGCACTTTTAAGGATTTTACTCATTATTAATGGAAACAAAGAATCTTTTCAAAAGAGAAGCTTCTAACTCCCTAGCATGGGGCCAGCTGTGCCATCATTCCCTGGGGTGAGGGCTGCTCTCTCTGCACCAGGAGCAGCACTGAGCTCTGCTCAGCAGGACACCAGTGCCAAGGGCTTCTTCCACAGCCAACCTGCAGCAACCCCAAATCAAGGTTGGACTTTGGCACTAGAGTAGCCCTGTTGCAGGAGATACCTGCCTGAGGTAACAACTGATGGTTTTGTTCCTCATTCTTGTTTATTTAGAAAGCAGGCAAATAGTGATAAGCTTTAAAACAATTCCAAGAAGTTCATATTCACAAACACACTGTGGGAACTCAGATTTTTCATAGAACATATGGTTGTTTATGCCAGGAAACTAATAAACATACTGTTAACAGCAGCCATCAGAATAGTTCTTCAGTATTTGAAGGGCAGTCTGTAACTTCATCCCGTGACTGGATTTATTCTCTAACTATAAAAATGACTGACATTAGTGGGAACTTTCAGTGCTCATGAGTTACTTAGAGATGGGAGCCCTAATGTGTATGACCCAATGAACAATATTTCATATTTTCTCTGACAGTACAAAATGCCTAAGTCCATGTGTTACTTTTAAGGGGCTGTCGCTCAATTAAGATTCTTGTGGAAAGTACAGGCAATGATTGGGCTGGATAACAACTTTGTGATCTGGACTCCTGCTGTGTAAAGAATATCTCATTTTTTTCTTCTGGTCTCTTGGGGTGTCTTGTGATATAGCTGTTTCACTCTTCTGAGAATCACATTCAGATTTTTTCTATTTTAAAAGCTCCAGAGCCTCACAATGCTTCTATAAATAAAAGACAGAACTGCTTTGTATGCATTGGAGATAACGTAGTCTGATTTTTCCCCTCATCTCCATTTATTTGGGTCCTATAACTGGATTTCCAGTGTCTAAGAAGAGTTGAGCAACTCCTGCATCCGCATTGTCATGCGTCCTCCCATGGAGATGTTTCTGTGAAAACTGTAGTAGGAACTTCAGATGCTAGGATGCTAGAGATACATATTTCTCTGAAATCACCTATAAGATTTGAAAGCTCTGGAGGTGTGAGAGCATGAAAAGAGCAGTGGGAGTGCAAGTAACTTTGCCTGATGAGCCAACTGAGAGCTTGTGGTTCAGGATCAAAGGGCAGACCAATGTGAGTGACTGCTGTGGGTGTCTGCTACAGACCACCTGATTGGGAAGAAGCAGACAACTGGAAGAAGCCTCAGGTTTGCAGGCCCTGGTTCTTGAACCACCCTGATATCTGCTGGAAGGGCAACACAGCAGGACACAAGCAATCAAGGCAGTTTCTGGAGTACATTGATGATAACTCACTTCTTGACACAGGTGATGGAGAAGCAAGCAAAAAGAAGGGCTCTGCTCTACCTGATACTTGCCAACAAGGAAGAACTGGTCAGAGGTATGAAGATTGGGTTTAGCCTTGGTTGCCGTGATGATGAGATGAGAATGGCAGGGAAACTGGTGACAAAGAACGTGGAAAATGTCAAAGTACTTAGTGCCTCCTTTACCTTGTTTTTTACTGGTAAGATTTGCTTACAGGAATCACAGATTCATGAAACCAGTGAGAATGTCTGAAGCAAGGAAGACACCCCTTGACAGATGAGGATTGATTTAGGAAGCATTTATCCAGAATAGACACAAGTCTAGTCCATGGGACCTGATGGGATGCACTTGTGAGTGCTGAGGGAGCTGGCCAATAGCATTGTGAGGCCACTCTCAATTATTTTTGAAAGGTTGTGGTAAATGGGGGAGATTCCTGAGGCCTGCTAGAAAGTAGGTGTTACACCTGTCTTCACCATGGGCAAGAAGGAGAATCCGGAGAACTAAGCCGGTCAGCCTCACCATGATCCCTGGGAAAGTGATGGAGCAAAAAATCCCAAGGAATTGGGAGCAGTCAGTATGAATTTAAAATAGTCAAATCATGCCTGACCAACCCAATAGCTTTCCACAGTGAGATAACTGGCTCAGTGGATGAAGGGAAAGCAGTGGATGTTGTTCATCTTGACTTCAGCAAGGTTCTTGACATTTTCTCCCAGAACATCCTTGAGACAAAATATTCAAGTATGGACTAGATAAGTAAGTAGAGAGTGAGATGGACTGAAAATTGGCTGAACTGCTGGGCTCAGAGGGTCGTGATCATCAGCTCAAACTCCAGCTGAAGACCAGTCACCATTGTGGTACCCCATGGGGTTTATACTTGAGCAAATACTATTTAATCTCTTAATTAGTGACCTGAATAATGGGGCCAAATGCACCCCCAGTGTGTTCATGGATGATGAAAAGCTGGGAGCAGTGACACATGAGCCAGTAATGTGCCCTTCTATCCAAGTCTCCTGGGCTGCATTAGGCAAAGCATTTCCAGCAGGTCAAGGGAGGTGATCCTTGCCCTCTGCTCAGCCCTGCTGAGACAGATCCAGAGTGCTGTGTCCAGTGCTGGGCTCCCCAGTACAAAAGAGACATGGACGCACTGGCATCAGTTCAGCAAAAGGCCACAAAGATGATTATGGGTCATACAAGCAGAGGCTGAGAGAGCTGGGATTATTCAGCCTGGAGAAGAGAAGGCTGCAGGGGACCTTACCAATGTGTATAAATACCTGATTGTAGGGGAGAGGGCCGGTTGGGAAGACGGGCCAGATGCTTCTCAGTGGAGGTGCCCAGTGACGCCACCAGAGAGGCAATGGGCATAAATGGAAATACAGGAAATTCTGTGTGAACACAAGAAGTAACTTTTTTACTGTTCAGTGATCAAACACTAGAGCAGGTTCCCCAGAAAGGTTGTGGAGTCTCTATCCCTGGAGATATTATAAACCTGACTGGATACAGCCCTGAGCAAGCTGTTCTAATTGCACCAACTGTAACCAGGGGTTGGACCAGATGGTGCCAAAGGTGCCTTCCAAGCTCAACTGTTCTGTGATTCTGTGGGGTGGGCACATCTATACACATATACATGTGTGAACACACAGATAGTTTGACTCCATAAACCCTTCAGAAAGCCAGGTTTACCAAGGTAACAGAAATTTTCTGATGCTTGTTTCAGGGAGAGTTAAGAAATTTGGTGCTCACATGCAGAGCACTTTTTAATCAGTCTGTGTTTAGGTTTGGGTATTCTGTGTAATACAGACCACAGACTTTTAAGCATATAATATCTAGAAGTGTATTCAATGTATTTTGGTGCAAATCCTTCAAAACTAGTAGAAAATACAAATTAAATGCAATACTTTGTATGTCAGATAAGCAAGTCAGACCAGGTTTTGGTTGTCTTGCAGCATCCCTCACCAAGCTGTGGTGTTCAGCTCTGAGTGATTTTGGGCCACCCATTCTGCCAAGCCCACGTTTACTCAGTATAGTGCTTCCATGTGGGACCACTCAGAACTGACAGAGAAATACTAGGAAGAACCTTCATACTTAATGTCTATCCAGTGCTATAATTTAAAAACAAAAACAAAAACCCCAAACCAACAGCTTCTATTTTTTGTTCCTTCCTCTGTTGAGTAGGCACCAGCATCTCACTTGGTTCCATTGCTGCTTCTCTCCTCTGACAATGTTTGAGCCCCTTTGAACAGCAGCCCATGGAAGGTGAGGCATGGATGGATTGCTACTAAGAGAGGTAAGTCATTTATTGTGCAGTAAATAATTCGGCACGAATCATGAAGTCTAACTAGTCGGTTACTTTGAGTGTCTTTAAATCTACACATCCTACATTTTATTTTTCAGTCAGCTGCAAAGCTGATGCAGAGCACAAGCAGAGCAAGACCAAAGGCTGTGTATTATTTCACTGTGTAAGTCTATAATGGAGACACAAAGGAGACCAATTTCTCCTTTTCAGTCTATTATGTCATTTTATGTCAAGGATAGTAAATGAGGGCTTCTCCTTGTTGCTGAGTGGAAGTTTTAACAGAAACCCCTTGAGCTGAGGACAAGGCATTGGGATTGCCTGATCTGGGGGAGTGCTCTTGCTCTCCATTACCTTCCAGGGTCTGCTGTCAGTCTCCAGGAAGAGCTTGGATCTTGAATCCAGTCTTGTTTTGGGCCAGTGCAGCTGAGTCAGATAAGCTTGGACAGTCAGGGGAAGCATGGATAATTGTTTTCTTGAGGAGTTCCTATGACTCACTTGGTTTTTGTTATCTGTATTATTCCTTCTGAGTCAAGGAAACATTTGACCCTGAGCTTTGTTCACTCCTATTCAGAAAGGCATCTTAGAGCTTTGTGCACTTAAGCATTTTCCTGAAGCGTGGTGGTTTTCTGAGGTAATGTCTGTAGCCATCCCACTGGAGTTAATAGACAAAGATCCTGTAGACTCTTGGAGGCTTGGATTCAGCTCTCTCTTTAGTAATGTAGACAATGCAAAAAAATAAACCAGGGATCCTCTAATAGTCATCACCCATAGTATCTAGCCCTGGAAAGGGTCAGGGTGAGTTAAGCCACCTCTATTATTTTTGCTCAGACTGTCCTGGAGCTGCAGAGATTGAGACCATTTGAAAGGTTTGGGGGATCAATACCAAAGAATCAATGACAATTCAAACAGTTGTGGAGGAGGTAAAATTTTCTTGCTCTGCTCTCTACCTGAGAGCAAGCTGGTATTGCAGTAACCTGGGTGACTTTATGTCACAGTTGAAAGATGAGAAAGTTGAAAAGACGAGACTAGAAGAGATGAGATCCCCAGTGCAAGTCATTTCTTGACCACTTCTGTTTCCCTCTTCCTTTTACCTACCAGAGTATAATAGAGCAAGCACTTTGCTGGGGGAAGGGCTGGAGAAAGAGGAGCCCAGGCAGGTAGCATTGTCCCAGCTCTGGACAGGAGGACAGTGAGGAGACAGAAGCTCAGCGAGGCCAGGTGCTGCAGCCCTGCAGTTCTGGTGCTGCATTTAGAGCTGTGGAATTAAAAGAAGAGGTTCCCACAAGCTTCTGGTGTCCCTTCTGCTCTCCTAGGGCCTACCTAAGGGGTTGCAGTGCTACGCTTCTTTGATTCCTTTGCAGAAACAGCATCCCTGCCACCAGGATGCCCCATTTCTCAGAAGGCAGTTTTATAGATCGTCTGCAGCAGTCCTGGTCTACTGAGGAACAAGGCTTTCAAACACCCCCAACACCACTCTGGCCTTTCTACACCATACAAAGTTGTGGTGATTTCGTCACCTCACCCATGTGCGTATCACTGCTCAAACCAAGAAACCCAGTTAGTAACAGGCAGCCAGGACCGGCCGCGGTAACAGTGGATGTACAGTGACCTACTTTTAACACAGCTTATGTAGCCTTTCATGCTGCTTTATGCTTGAATGGCAGAATTTGCAACAAAAGCTCAATTTATGGCAGCCTTTTATTGCAAGGTTCTTTTGCTACAGTCCAAAGTTATAATGACAAAATGCTCTGCTGAGTACAATGAGGACTGCAAAAATCAGCTCCATGTTTTATGTAAGGCTTTAAAATGTATCTGTTTTAAACAGCTTTTGGTGCTAAGCTAATTTTTTTTTTTGGTTGGTTGCTTATGAAGAGAGGTTTATTATTTGCACAGAGAGCAATAGAGGAACGTGTCTGAATATGAACAGAAAGGCTTGGCAATGGGGGGTTTAAGTAAAATTATAAAAAGTACTTCTAAACCTCAGCAAAACCACCCCCTGTATGGAGGGAGAAGAGTCTAAACCACAGCAGAAAAGTGAACGCTGCGTTTCAAAAATGAAACGGGAACCTGGTCCCTGCTAAGGGAAGGCACAAAGAAAATCTGACATGACCCAACCACGCAGGGTCATAAACAAGCTGAGACAAATGCAGGAGGAAGGACACCGTGACAATAGTTAGCCCAGAGGGCTGAGACACATGGCTGAGTTCTTACATGTCAGCTGTGCTGCAATAGCTGGCTGATTCATATGCTTCGCCTACGGCAGCCATGAGGTAAAACACATTATGTTAAGCCTCAGTGGAAGAGGGTTAGATGAACGTGCTTTCCTTGCTACTTGCAAAAGGGTGAGAGCACATACGTGAAGAGTTACCACAGCTCAGCTAATGCGTGGGCATCCATCTCCTCTCTGAGCACCCCTTGGTCTTCCATTATGGAATAACCCCAACCCCTTTCTAATGAGGGTTACCCTGTTCCAAATAGGAGCTGCAAGGTGTGTTAGCATAACACTTTTTTGCTGCCAGGCCAAAGTATATGATGAAGCAGAGGGTCCCTGATGCCGTACAGTGCCTCGTAAGGCATTAGTTTTGGCCGAGGCTGATGGTATGAGGTTCAACAAGGCCAAGTGCCAGGTCCTGCACTTGGGTCACAACTCCATGCAGCACTACAGGCTTGGGGAAGAATGGCTGGAAAGCTGCCCGGCAGAAAAAGATGTGGAGTAGTTGGTCGACGGTTGGCTGAACATGAGCCAGCAGTATGCCCAGGTGGCCAAGGCCAACAGCATCATGGCTTGTATCAGGAACAGTGTGGCCAGCAGAACTAGGGAAGTGAATGTCCCCCTGTACTTGGCACTAGTGAGGGCCAACCTCAGATACTGTGTCCAGTTTTGGGCTCCTCACTACAGAAAACACACTGAGGTGCTGGATTGTGTCCAGAGAAGGGCGCCAAAGGTGATGAGGGGTCTGGACAACGAGTGTTGTGAGGAGCGGCTGAGGGAACTGGGGTTGTTCAGCCTAGAGAAAAGGAGGCTGAGGGGAGCCTCCTCTGAAAGGAGGTTTTAGCCAGTCTCTGCTCCCAAATCACAGGGGATAGGACAAGAGGAAATGACCTCAAGTTGCACCAGGAGAGGTTTAAATTGGATATTAGGAAAAAATTTTACACTGTAAGGTTTTTAAGCATTGGAACAGGCTGCTCAGGGAAGCAGTTGAGTCACCATCTCTGGAAGTATTTAAAGGACAGGTAGATATAGTACTTAGTGACATGGTTTACTGAAGTTTTTTGTCCATGATAGGTTGATGGTTGGACTAGATGGTCTGAAAGGTCCTTTCCAACCTAGGCAATTCTGTGATTCTAACTCTCCTGCATTTCTAGGCCTTTAGCACAACTGTTGTGCATGGGGAGATGCCCTAAACCCATACAGAGCTTTGTTGAGCTGAAAGGGCTGCTTGTCATAAATCCTGGGTAATGGCAGCCTGTGTCAGGCTCTCCAAGCAGGATGCCAAGGACCATGTCCCCAGTACAGACAGAGCCTTGCTTTTCTCTCTACTCAGCTTTCTGCCACATAGCAAAAGCAACCTTGCCAGGGTTGCTTTACAGCTTCTACTCCTGCCAGCAATCTGGATAATCTCTTATCTTGTCTTATTCTACTGTTTATAGCCATGACAGCCAAACCCTAGACAATGTGTAATGGGTGAGTTATGTTATCATTATTGAGCCAACAATGATTCTGGAGCAAGGGCATTGCTGGCTGCATACTAGAGCTCAGAGCACCAGGGGTGGAAATCAGCAATGGCAAGTGATTTGAGAAATCCCTGTGCTCCAGCTTCAGTTTACTTATCTACTACACTGTCTGCTCGTTGGGCCTGATGAAGGGTATTGCCTAGAGGCGGTTGAGTGTTACTGGTAATGAGAAACTCAGCGACAATTTCAAGTGAAAAGCATGTTAGTCATCTTTCCTTTTCTCTTATGTATCATCACAGCTCATAGACATCTCACAGCTATCTTCTATGATGATGGGAAGTCAGACTCTCTTCATCTTGAGCCTGCTCTGCCTCTGTATGTTCCCCATGCTTGGTCTGGATTTGCACTGCTAAGGACTCTTACAACAGTGGTTGGAAAACATACAAAGAAATCCTATCTTTCTTAACTGGATTTACTCCTGAGTATTGGCAGGCCCAAGGAACTCTTCAGGTAGAGATGGAGCTGCTAATATAATCAGTTACTCCACTCAGAGCATCTTCTTTTACATGTAAACATATTAATAGAGTCCCTTTCTGAGTCTTAATTACTGGGTGGGTCAAAAGATAAAGGCAACTAAAAAAACCTCATCAGTCATGAACTGACATCATTGTTTGCATCAAGGAAGTAGTTCTACACTTCTGTAACATCATGAATCATAACAAAAGCCATTGCTGTAGAACTGGCAATGCTGATGGTCTTTTTTTATAATAAATAGGGGACAAAGTTTTGTTTAAAGACTTAATCTTAAGCTGGGCTGAACATCGCATGAGTCCTTTCCTGGAACGTGCTCACTGAATTTCTGAGTCAGCTTGGCTGAAAGAACAATGAAGTAACTTCTGAGGTGATAGTTGTATGAGTTTTCTCAGATAGGCATAACCAGATCCCAAGCTGAGGTGCTATGTTTGCTATCATCTTATGAAACAACACTTGCTGTGTTGCCTATGAGCGACAACAAATCACAAGTGTTGAAGCAGGAAAAGAGACAAGAGAAAGGGAAAACTCTTTGAGAGGTCAGCTGGGAAGATGGCTGATGGGGTCTCCCAGATGGGTTTTCCCTCTAGTGTAACAGGGTCTCCTGCTATAACATTCCATAATTACAGTTTTCATCAGGAATTGTTCAAATTCCCTGTGTGGGAAATTTGTGCTTTTATTCCTGTTTGTGATGCTGTTGGGAGCACTCTTTTATCAGGGTGGGTGGCGCACGCCAGCTGGTTGTTAATCTTTGTGTATTGTTGGGTCCCCTCATTTCACCAAGGGGGAGGGAAGGGGGAGGTATAAGTCTCACCCTGGTGGTAAGTTGCTGCCTATGAGAACCCATTGTAACAACAGTATCAGGGCTTGCATGTTCAAGGCCGTGAGAATAACTGCATGGGAACAAAAATGTGAGAACAGAGGAAAACAACATCCCAGAAACTCTGGAAACACTCCTGCAGCAGCCTGGGAGAGAGGGTACAAAACTGTAAGAGAGAGGCAGGGTCCAGAATGGCAGCTAGAATGCCCTTATTGTTACATGGGGTAAGGCACCTGTGGCACTGTGCCACAACAAGGAGAGTTGACATCCCAGAGGCCCACAACATTGACGGTGCTGAGCAGGACATGACTAAGACAGTCTGAAATGTGAAGCCACTCTTGAAAATGCCACATTTCTCTTAGACTTAGGTATTTACCTGAAAGCCAAAATTATGTGTCAGCTTGTAGCTAGGGTCACCCAGCTGTCTGGCTGCAGAATACTGATGATCCATAATTGATCTTATAGTCCTCCATACAGCCAAGCCAGATCCTGGCTGCAATGGGTCATGACTTCCAACCAGTGCACCCTCAACTCCTTCCCACGGAAGCTTGGAGAGTGGAAGAGAGCAGAAGGTTACTGCACACCTTGGTGTGCCTATGGCACACAGTCAGGAAATGGCAAGGCCAATCCTTCAGACTGAGGATTTGCAGAACGTTCCCATAAATAACCATAATCCTCCCCTTGGGTGGAGATTAACAGCTAGCTCTTTTTTTTTTTTTTTTAACTTCTGAACATAAACAGTACCGATAATTTTTTCACCCTCTTAGTTTAAGCACTTGTCCAGAAACAGTGAGACCTGGGATTCCCACCCTCAGCCTGGGAGATTTCCAAGCCATTGCTTCTCTTTCCCTAGGAGCGTCATCACAAGTTTGCTGGAGGTCAGTGAGAGAAGGAAATGTTCCCCACGCTTCACATTCCTAATTGTAACAGGGCTATTGTGCGAAAAAGAGTGAGGGCTTGGCATCTGCAAGAGAAGGCAAGCAAAAGAGATCCTGCCTGTGAGGAGAATGAGGCCCTCTCCTTTGGGCTTCTCTGGGGTGGTAATGAAAGGTTGATCTTGCACCGGAGACTGTAGATTCGCTTCTATGTGGGGGAGTATCAGTGTCTACTCACTAGTAAGAGACCTCTTCCTTGGTCTTTTTTCGTGTAGGGTTCAACTTCAACAGAAAGGGTAGGAAAGAATGTGCCTTGTCATCAGCCTGTTGTTAGGGTGCTCCTGAGGTTGGCAGCAGTAGACTTTCTGTTCTAGTCTTCTCTGTTGAGCTGTCAACTTTTCTAGACAAAGCTCATATTTTTGTGATATGTCTATACATCAGCTAGAATAACACTGTAAAGCACCTTGCTATTATCTTGCTACCATCATTAATTACTCAATTAAAGATGGTCATGATATGCTAATGATAAATCTTAGCCTGATTTCTGAGGAGAATGGAAAATTGGGTTAGTTTCCCTAGCTCTGGTCTCATTAAAGCATCATGTCATTCTCATTATAATGTGATTTTCATGACTTAATCCATTATTTACTGCATGGGAAATCTGAAATGCACAGGCTATTTACAATGTGAAAAGGCTACTTGGATATTAGTCTTTGAACCAATGTTTTATTACAAGGAATTGCTTTACAAGTCTGTCTCGTGGCTACTTTTAAAAATAATATTATTTAAAATAGATGTTTAAGGGATGAGTAACAAGTCTTGGCTTTGCAAATGCAGACATTAGATCACAGTGACCCTCTGCTTCCTGGGGACAACAGCTTCCCCCTCTCTTCCACACCACCAGACAATATGTGCTGAGTACAGAGAGCTTAGGTCAGAGAGCTGTTCACATACGCTATTAATTGGTGAACTCCTTATTTAGACTTTTAAGAGATCTGACACCAGGTAATGTTTCAGTCATGCTCCCCACAGGACTTCTTGATCTAGCAGAGCTCTTTCTTTTATTATTATTTTTAAAATTATTTTAAATAGCCGTGCTTTGTCCCATAAAGTTTTAATAACTGCAAATCCAAGGTGTGTTTTATCATTTTGTTCAGAACATGGTACCTTGACAAAGACTATGTTCCCCCATCTTCGTCGATGGGCTCAGCAGTGACTCAGAATGAGATATGCCCAACAGTCAGCACCGCTCCCTGCGTGTCTGGCCATTCACAGAACTCCCTCACCACCCATACATCTTTGTGGTTTGAGAGGTCTGACAAGATTGCCATCAAAAGTGGAAAATTCAGGAAAGCCCAAGTCTATTTCAACACCAGCTGTTGGTTTTAAAAGACCAAAGCAGGAGACAGCAAAGCCACAAAGATACAAGAACTGCAACGCAACTGTTGCCACGGTAAATGCAAACAACATAAAGCTGTGAAACACAGTCTTTTTATGCTGAGGCTACAATTAGAAATATCTCAGCTTTTTCTTCTAATCTATCAGGACCTATATCCATGAGGAGAATGGAGGGCAAACATCACAAGAGTTCCCTTCACTGTGTGTACACAGTGCATGGTCCACAAAGAGCTACCTCTTTTGAATTCATTGAATCATAGACTCATAGAATGGTTTAGGTTGGAAGGAATCTTAAGGATAGAATCATAGAATGGTTCAGGTTGGAAGGGACCTTCAAGATCATTGAGTTCCAAGCCTCCTACTGTGGGCAGGGACACCTCCCACTAGACCAGGTTACTCAAAGCCCCATTCAGACTGCTCTTGAATGCCTCCAGGAAACAGGCATCCACAACTTCTCTGGGCAACCTTTTCCAGTGGCTCACCACCCTCACAATGAAACTTTTTCTCTTGATATCTATCTAAATTTCCCCTTTTCCACCTTAAAACTAATTAGGTACTGTTGTATTACTAAATGCCTTTGCAAAATGTCCCTCTCCAGTTTTCTTGTAGCCACACGAAAGTAGTGGAAGACTGTTATAAAATCTTCCCAGAGCCTTCTCTTATCCAGGCTGAATAAGCCCAACTCTCTTGGCCTGCTCTCATAACATAGGTGCTCCAGCCCTCTGATCATCTTCGTGACCCACCTCTGGACCTGCTCACCTCAGGAGGTGAGTCTTTCATGGCCAAGAGAGATGGAAAATGAAAGAAGAATGTCAGCCTCTCCATGGAGCAAGTCCTTGGAGGACAGATTGAGCAGGCTCAAAGGCTTTCAACAGTGTTAATTAAACTGCTTCCTCACAGCCACTATAATGTCCTGCTACTTGGAATCTGTGGTGAAATCCTGCCCAGCACTGAGCAGGAAGAATTAAACAGTCTCATTTCTCCAAAGAAAAAAACTAGTCCCTTGTCTTCAAGGTGTCACAAATTTTCAAGTGTCTCCACACTTGAACATCCACCTGGCAGCCTTCTGGGTGTGGTGCTTAGTCCCCCTGAAATTCACAGCTCTAAACAGTGCCTATTCAGTGTTTTGGAAGGAGAAGGTGCTGGGAGTAGAAACTTGCCATTTGAAGCAGCTCTTTGAAAGAGAGTGGAAATGCAGTCAGATGTTGTCCTTAAATAAAGGGAAGAGGAGAGAGGAGACTAAATCATATCTGGTCTTTGCCTTCAAGTCTGGCCATTCATGATGCCTTCTTTTTATTCAAAACACAGCATGCCTTGAGATTTTGCCATCTGCTCTCTTCCTCAGGGAAAGTCTACTTCATTTTACTTATTTTTCAAAAATTAGTATCATAACAAGGAAAGCACTTCTCTGTGCTGGTTTGCAGTACACCATGAGGCAAAATGACCCACAAGTCCACATCCTTGGCCAAATTTGCCAGTGTCTGAATATCTTTGTATTTGTAACCACTAAAAGGTATCCACACCAAGTGATATGTGAGCTGGAGCAGCAGTGCTGGAAAGATACCTCTCTGTGTTGAAGGTTCATCTTTCTTGGGGGAGCTGGTACCGTGGGCTTTTTGGAGTGAGAACATTAGTAAGTGCATGTTGTTAAATCTTGAGTCATTGCCTGTACGCCGGATTCATGTTGTTTAAGCTCTCTGGAGTAGATGAGTGTTGTAAACCTCTGTACCCCAGCCAGCTCCAGCTTGGGCATTGCTCTTCCACCCACTGATCTCTCTCTGCCATTGCAGCAGAAGTTGCTCTTTGTGGGCTCTGATAACCTGTTCCACTGCTGAAGAAAAGCCTCCATGACCGCAGGACCATGTGTCTCACGGAACCACAGCACTCACTGTCTGCAGAGGCTGTTACTTCAGAGTCCTCCTTCCTCCAAGCAGCTGTGGGAGATGATACTTGTGTTGTGTATCCTAAAGCTGCTGCCTCTCTGGAGGAAAAGGGGATGACTTCTCTGCAACTGTGGAAATCCCACACATGGAATAACACCAGGAGCAGCCCTAGATTACGTGCTGAATGCCTGGATGTCCCCATCTGGCTCACAGGTCTGCCAAAAGTTTTAAAGAAGCTGTAGCATAGTGGTATTTGGGATCGGATCTACAGCTTGGTATAGACTGGGCAAAGTTATAATCATGCTCATTTGGCTGAGAATACTGTGAAAATAAGCAAGGCAGATAAGTTGAAGAGGAAAGCAAATGCTAATGTGAATACAACTCTTTCCCACCTCCAACCTCATCCAAAATCCAACAGCAAGGTGATTTAGGTAGTACTCATACTGTAGGAGTACTCACACATAGGAGTTCTCCAACAGCAGAGAAGACACCACTTGCATTGAGGTGACTGCAAATATAAGCTGAAGCAGGAGTAGATGAAGAAAAACAGGACACCATGGTTATGGTCAGACACGGTCAGACATGGTTAGACATGGCCCAGGACACAGCAGCAGCTCTCAAACTACCCCCAATTTCTCAGGAAGATCAGGATGAAGCTGCTTGTTCAGAAACAGTTTGAATATTAACTGAGTTGTTGAGGTAGAGATCACAGAGGCATCACTTCACGCTCCCAGTGAACTAGAGAGAACTTAGCGAGCTACTCGTACAGTATCATGCCAAAGATTAACCCCAGCAAGACAAGTAAATCTAGCAGTAAAGGCATGTTAAAATGCTCCACCCCGGCCTCTGAAAGTGGAATGGTATCAGGAGCAGTAAAAGGCAATCAAACATTAGTACAATTTGCTTTTTGTGGAGCCCAATCTGGTACTGCTTTGATGTGAAAAGGGGAAGGAAAAGAAAAAAAAAAAGTGTTTGATTTCCTGATTAAAACTGATCTCTGGTTTTGGAGGGGTTTTTTGATGAAAATGTTCTCTGTACAAAGATGACTCACAAGCTGTCAGTCAAAAAGAAAAGAAGAAATAATCACCAAGGAAGGGAAACACAAAACCAAACAAAGCCAAAACCCCTAGAAGTGCTGCATCTCTGTGGGGCCAAGAGAATGAGTGTGTTTCCTGTGATGCACTTGGCTGTGTGTCAGTGGTTTTCCTCCCGCGTTTCTGTCTCAGTAAAATTAGAGATTGGAGCTCAAGGGATGTGAGTTCAGCTTCTGATTCTGCAAAGCCTCCTGTGACACACGGGACGAATTCTCAAATCTCTCTGGGTCTCACCTGTAAAAGAGTAATAACATTCTTTGTCTATTTAAATTACTGCTTCCCTATGAGTTTCTACCAAGCCTGGAGTAACAGGGCCCTAATGTATCATTAGACTCTCTAGCTGCCACTGTGCTATGAATAATAATGTTTATTAATTATAATAAACATGTCAGCGCTGTCAGAGAATGTGCACGGAGCAAACAGAGCAGTGTCTGATAATCACATCCTGCCATGTAACGCTTGAGGTGGAAAATAAGACTCATTCTGCAGATAAGATAAAACTCAGGCACGGCTAAAGTCTTCCTGCAGGCAGCACAGGAGGGAAAGAGAAAAGGTCAGTTTTGTTCTAAAAAATAATGCAGCAATATCCTGTGTGGTGTGTCCCTCTCTAATGTGCCAAGACAGCTCCTGACATTTACAGGCTGCAGGAGTGAGGGATGAATAATGTGTGTCCCATCCAAAATATATATAATAACAGCAGTATATATATATACTTTTATATATATATTATTATATATATATAAGATATATGTATAATAACAGCAGTAAATCCTAACTGATATACTCAAATTAACTAAATCTACTCATGAAGTCTTCCCCCCAGTTGCTCTCCTCCTCTTCCTCCTTTATCCAAGTCACCATTTTGGTTAAGAGGTGATGAAGGGCAGAATTTAGGCCATTCAAACTGCCTGGTCAGCCTGACCAGTTACTGGTCCCTCTGCCTGTATGCTAGGAAGGGATGGAACTGGTACTATTAATGAATCACTATACTGTGAGAAAGATGGGATGGAGTCCTCCTAGGAGGACCTCGTCCCTTGACTGCTCAAGAAGCTGATGCTATGGTAAGGCACAACCCAAAGTGGGCCAGGTTACCCTAAACTGGACCTTGTTTGCCAGAGTGGTGTAAAAAAAGAGGAGATCATTCCAAACCCAGCTGTGGTAGGATCCACCCTTGCCCACATAAAATAATTGCTGCTGCGTACAGCAGAAGGTCAGGTCAGATTTTGGACTATTTATACTAAAACAAGACAGATAAATCCTTTGAAGCTACTGGAGTTACTTGAGACTTCAGCTGGTTTAAAGGAGGTCAGAACCTGCTTCTAGGTCCTTTGGTTGAATCTCATTGCTTGATCTGTGCTGGAGATACTTGCAGCAGAGTTAGTCACCTTTGTGTCCTGAAGAGACCTCACAGCACTTTCTATTTATCAGAATTACCTGCTGGGAGGAATGGTCTAGTGAACTACAGGGCTGGATTTGGGAACAAATAAGAAGGAAATTCTTTATCCTGAGAAAGGAGCTAATCAACCCAAAGTCTGTGAAAAATAAATGGTTTGCTGTGCAATCAGGAAACAGTTTCCCTCCTTGCCTGATTGCCCGTGGGTAATTACAGGTGGCTGATTTGTTCTCCTCTGGAGCATGCCTGATCCTTTGCTCTGGTGTAATCCACCCCTGGCCACTCCTGCCAGCCCCACCGGTGTGGGAGACAGGCTGGAGCCAAGCCTTTGGTTGGTGCCACACTGCAACTACCAACAGCAACCTCTGACTTTCTGTGACAGCATCTCCTTGGCTCTGCAGCTCAAGCCAGGAATCATTGGCCTGAACTGAGGAAAGTGCATTAATGCCCTTTGCTGTATTAAATTCATATCACGGTTTTGTTACTTTAGATGCTGGAAGGAGTTGGGCACTCAAAGCTCACTGGATATCTGTGGGATCTGCATACCTGGTTCTCTTTTGTGCTTTTGCAATTCCAAACTCCAGAGGTGCCCTGCCAGGTGAACTCAATTGACATTTCACACGTGAGTGCCCTTATAATTTTCCCACCGTGGCACTGCCGATACCTTAGTGTGTGTCAGTCACTCCCTCTTTGTTTTGAAACAAAACAAACACTATTTGCAAAGTGTGTCTGCTCTAAGGAATCCCTGAGCTGTTCACATTGTGTGCATCATCCGTGCCAGGAACATGTGTGTATCTCCATGTAAAACCCATTTGTGCACCCTGCCTCCATAAATCTCCCATGCTCAGCCCGTGGCCCAACTCCTCCGTTATGTCAGAGGACAGTGATGACGCATTCGCTGCTGTTCCCATCGCTGACAGACAGCGACAGCCATGAGAGCAACAAAAAAGCACAATTATTTAACAGATGCCCTTGCAGCAAACACTCCCTGGAATTTCCATCTGTGGCCACGCCGTGCCAGGCTCTGGGTACACCTTGCTAATCTCCCAACAGGAGCATTTCTGTAAGGGGAGGAAACGCTGCTTAGTTCAGGCAAGAGAACAGTGAGGCAGAAAAACAAAGCCTTGCCCTAAGCCACCATTTCTAATCCATGGTGGAGGCTGTAACAAATGCCAGGAGATTCCCAGCCCCCTATTTCAGCCACAAATCCTATTTTTGCAGCGACTTCAGTAGCTCACTAAGACCAATTGACTGTAGCATCCAATTCTCTGTGGCACTACAAGCTCTGTGGCACTATGGGCAGCCAGGAATCCTAGAGTGTGAAATAATTTTCATTTTAACCATTTTTTAGCTGTGGATATTAAAGACACAGGTGGATTGAAATAACCCCACGTGGCACATCTGACATTTTCCCACCTTTTTTGTTGTCTGGTGCGGGAGCTGGACCACTGTGTCCTCCATGTCTGTACGTCATCTAATACGACGCTTGAAAAGTTACTGTAAAGTCAATAATGAAGGGTAAAAACATGTCAGCTTATGTTTTATCTAGACAAAGAGCACAAAAATGCTTACCCTGCAACTGCCTTTGGGAGAAGTGGCCATGCCCAGGAACGAAGCTGTGATGCCACCCAAACCCTGTCTGATCCTGAGATGTCACCCTTGACATACAAGTTCGGAGATGCCATCTGCCAAACACAAATGTCAAAATGGTGGCACTCATTCAAAAATCAGGCCCTGCTTTTGCTAAACACATGAAAACCCCAAGAATATATTTAGAAGCAGGCCAGGTCCTTTACAGTAGGTTTTAAAAAAGAAAATCTGGGATAAGGAGGAAAGAATTCAGAAAGAGACAAAGAAGTATGAGACAAGGAGAAGCCACCCCACTGGCTCTGCCAGTGGTTATGTGTTAATATGGGGTCACCATGAGACTTTCTTCTTAAAACAGCATTATTTGGGGATTAGTGTTGAAACAATGTCATCCGCTCTTGATCCTTTCCAGCCTCACTTTGCTGCCATGTGGCTCCCGCTCCCTACACGATAAGGGCCTGTGAGAGCCACGCAGACCGAGTGGGAGCATTAACACCAGCACGTCATTACAGACCGTGTTCCCAGGGACAATTAATACCTGACAGCACTTAAAACCATCTTTTCAACAATGTGGGCCCTCTTCCTTTCAGTCCTTCACTACGGCATAGAACAAGAAAACACCAGACATCCTTCTAATTATCACAGAGGGAGTGTCTGTTCCTGAAGCCTTTGCACATCCCACCTTCCCACCCAAATGAATAACAAGCATGAAGCACTAGGTTAGCTCCCCTCCTTTTGGAAGCCTCACCCCACTTGGCCAGCAGAATGGAAGGACAAAATAAGGTCTAGTTTGGATAATCTGTGTGACAACACAGAGCTTTTTTTTTTTTTTTTCATTTGCTGCAGATTGCTTCTGGGGCACTTCTGTAGCTTTTGGCTCTGGGTAAATAGTAGGAGAGTTCCCCAATAGCAGGAATTGAAGGATCTTCCATATGACCATGCTCCTGTACACTAGTGAATGGAAAATTATGTGTCTTCATAAATTGCAGGAATATAAAGACCACATGTTGTGTGCAGAGCTCCCACATCCACATGAGAGTGGGTCAACGCCAGCCAAGAAATTTGGAAGCAATATCATTAGTATTATATGTTTTACTTTGCTCTAATACTGAATATAAGTGGAGAGGGGAAGAAAAAAGACACAAATAAAAGAGAATGTCAAGAACAATGAAAAAAAAAATGTATGTTCTGGGCTCAGAGAAATTATTTTGACACCAGCTTTCACTTTTTTTTATTGTCACCCCTTTGGGCAAAGTCATTCAAAAGGACAAACAGAAAATCATACAGCAGACTAAGATACAGAATCTGCCTCTCTTAGCAGACTGGATGTGACAGATAAAATAAGACCCCAGGATCCAGCCATGGAAGAAAATAAAAAGCTTGTTTTAAAATATTGCTGTTTTAGTAGGTGGGGAGATTAGTGAACCCTGTGTTATGAAAACAGTGATTGTCTTACCCTAATTTTTCCCCAGTGTTAATACAGGCAGATTGAACAACCACATCCTGACTGTGACAAGCACCTGTTTGTCTGGGTCTGCTTCAGGAGAGTGGTCCTTAATTCATTTTCCTCATGCATGTCTGTTCCCTGCAGATGCTGGAGAGCCACACGCAGCCTGTGCAGAGGGGGCTCTTGTGTTCAGAAGAGTTACCTGTGCTACTTCTCATCTTCAGATGGAGTACCTACCAAGATAGAGTTAGCAAAGACTGGGTGGACTTCCCTTTGCAGCAGCTCTCTGCAGACAACATGGTGCGTATCTGGCCTTTCCTGCTCCTTTCCATTGCTCTTCCCACACTGCTGAGGCACTGCCATACCAGCCCTCTTTTAAGCAGGAAACATCTGGAAGCCCTCCTGCCTCTGCCAGCTGCCAGGGGCCTCCTTTTCCTCATCAGCCCCTCCTTAACAAGGTCTTTGAATTTTCCACGGACAACAGAAAAATGCCCATTCTCTTCTGCTCCCCTGTGTTTTATTCACCCTTTCTGTTTCCCAGGACTACTTTTTTTTTCCTTGTCAGGTATGTCACTGTCATGAAAGTTGTTTTACTCACCTTTGAGTTGTAATATATGAGCACACACACAATGAAGGCCTTTGGACCATTGCATTGGCATTTCTCTGCCTGTGGGGCTCCTTCTTTCCCCTAGAGACTTGCTTTCTGACTACTTTTGGAGCTATGATCCTGGACTATATGAGCTAAGGTTGATCCTGTGTGTTATTACAGAAGGAAGAAAATGTAAAGGACATAAAGGACCCATCATGTATAAAATTTGAGAAAAATGTGCTCCAGGGTCTGCTGTGCTAACTCATGGCTTGGAAGAGCTGTTTCCACGTCCTGTTTAGACTTTCCTCATGACCTTTACTGAGCTATATAGGACCTTTAGTGAGCTATTTAGGACCTGATCCTCCAGGCTTGTCAAACCCTGAAAGGCCTGGGGCATAAGATGTGTCTACCTTACAGAAATGCCAGCTGGATATGCAGCCTGGGATTCAACAGGGCTTGGTTTATCTGCTGTGAATAAGTAAGGTACGTGCTCAAATATGATTTACTATTAGTTTAAATGGGAGATTTCTGTTATATCTCTACAAGACTGCTGCCACTCTTTAATTGCAGTGAAGACATGCACATAGTGTCACCGACAGATCTGCCAAGGGGACACATGCACTCAAAACTCGGAGACAATGAGGGAATTCACAGAAATTAGGACCAATCAAGCAGTGAAAAGGATCCTCAGTGCTTGGAAAGAAGATATTGCTAAACCACAAAGAAGGTTGGCATTAGTTTGGCACAAACACCACCAGAGATCAGGCTCAGACACTGGAACATCAACACTGTGGAGCTGTTGGAGTGGTCTCAGGTGCAATTACGGCCCAGGGTAGACAGCACCCTCTTAAACAAAGGTTCAGGAGTTGGCCTGAATCAGGAAATTCTAATAGTAGGAAGTTTGCAAACTTGTTTTGGAAGCTAAGAAAAGCTAAAAGTTGTGACATGGCCAGACTATGCCAGCTGGCCCCAGGAGCAGAGGGTGGGCACTGGCACCAGTTCACTAGTACAGGTGTAGGCAGAGGAGTCACCAACAGGCCTGACAGTCATCAGCAACTTGGCACCTGCAACTACTGCTCAGCAGCAACTTGGCCCCATTCTGGGCCATAGTTTTACTATGCCCTAAAGAGCATCTGGCCCCTCCACAGAGCCAACAGGTCTCTGCTTCAAGGAGCCTCTGTTCAGGTGTAAAGGAAGGTGTAGCTGGGTCGAAGACAGAGGATGAGACACAGGAGAATATCACCAACCTCTGAATGCTCAGTCTAAGTGTAGACATATCTCAGGTGAAGAAAAAGTGGTGAGACACATGGTGTGGACAAAGACGTAAACACAGCCCAGTGAACACAACAAGGAAGAATCTATTATTTTAAAGAATCTCAGTGAGTCTTTCTGCTGAGTCCATCATGATTTCAAAGTGCCTGTGCCCTGCACAAGTAGACTGAAGGAGTAGAAGAGTAAGAGGGCTTTTAATCCATCTCATTACATGACCCATGTCCAACCAGGTCAAATTCTGCACAAGAGCAGAAAAAAAAACTTTGTGGAATCTGATGAGGTTTAGATGTGCACTTGATGTATACAGAGACATTTCTGGTCTTGGTCCTAAGCCATACCTTGTGGTGCCCTAGAGAACTGTGGTTCTAGCTTCTCTCTTCCCCCCTTTACCCCACTTGCTATATAAAATTGCTGTCTTCCCATTTTACCACTCTGTTATACTCCCTCACACAGAAGGTACCTAAGACAAGAAGATGCACTTGAGTTCTCAGAGTCAAGGCCTAATATTTTGACTGAATTGGAATGTAATTCATAAGTAAGACAATTTTTGGGAGAACATGGGCTTGAAATTTCAAGTGCATTTCCATGAGTAATGCACGAAACTTCCCACTTAGCACTGATTTTCGAACACCAACTGAAAGTTTGCAGCTTTTCATCAGAACCAAAGGTAAGCAAGACATAATTTGCACAAAAATGTATTCAGGTTTCCAGTGTAGAGCGGGGCTAGGACAGAGCTCCTGAGCCCTGCACTCTGATGTTCACATGACATTAATAGTGAAGCGAAATGAAGAAGTAGGGAAAACATAATCTCTCTGCATCAGTGTGCAACTGTGCTATATTTTATAGATGAATGATAATGCTTAATGGCTTCAGAATAAAGAGAAGAGCTTGGAGTCTCCATTGAATGTCACCTTTGAGCACTGTAGTGCTATATTTTTGATATAATTCGAATCTGTGAAGGTCTAATTCACTCATACTTCAACCTCTGAAGTGAGGAGGTATGTGAGCAAGGTCACAGACAGAGTAAGAGCAATTCAGGGAATTTAAAAGAAAAATAACATTAGTGGATCTGAACATGGTGTCAGTCTAAGACCCTCAAGGATGGCTCCTCTCTCTGCTGCACTCAAGCTGAGAGTGGCTTAGTGAATTCACAGCCGTAAACTGCTGTGAGATTTCTCTGGGAGAGGAAAGCAGGTGCCAAAGATTATTATTTACACTAAGTAATTGCATAAAGAAAATCTCAGGATCAGATCTTTGTTCTAGATTCACAAATGGATTCTCTTAATGATGTCTTTTCAAGCCTTCTGAGCTATAAATAAATTTGTAAGCTTAAGAGCTGGAAACAAGCCACCAGCACTGTGACTGGCTATTGTGAGAAGGTTTCTTGAATTTGGGGTTGGGGGAAGGAGGTAGATTAAATCCTGTGCCCATTTGGGAGAAGACCATGGGCTGGGATCCACAGAGGAGAGTGGATAAGAGAAGAAAAGCAACACAAATTCAGTGGAACTAATAGGATACATGCCAAATATTAAGGTTTGAAAATAAGCAGAGATAACTATAAAAGGTCTGTGCCTAGATAGATAAAAATAGTTATAGGTTATGTACACAGAGGAAAAGCACAAGCAAATAGACTTATGCTGTAGGAATTTCTTTATGCAAGTAGCACGGACTTGTGTTTCTCAAAGTAGAAAATGTTACATCACCAGCAGCCATCATTGCAATAAAGGGCTGGCATGGCCAAGCAGCAGCAGCACGAGGAGTGAGTAGCTGTGATGCAAATCAGCAAGTCTGTAGTAAAAGCCATGACACCAGCTGGAAATGAGGTTCTGGTTGTCTACACTCCTTTTTGGCTGCTGTCTGGGAGATCACAGAGGTTTTGGGGTGAAACAGGAGTGCTGAATTAGGATCTCTTCCTTCCCCAGCAATCTGCACACGCTCTAGTTACCTCATGAACAATACAGGCTCCAGGTACTGAGCTAGGGACACCACCTGCTTGGAGCAAGACAGTGTCTGGAAGGAACACAACAGAGTGCTAAAATGTACAGCATCCCACCGGTGCTTCTTCCGGGGGTAGAGGTCAGTCTTTAGGCCTTAGACCCTCTTAGCCCTATTTCACAAAAACTTTGTAGCTTCTCGAGGCCATGGCTTTGGTGCTACTCATTGTGAATTTAGTAGAGACTAACCAGCCTTTCCCTGCTTGCAGAGCAATGGTTATTTTCATATTACAACTCTCAGAAAGAAGAACTGAGCAACCGTATCACTAAGGACATTTCTTAATAAACCGCGCTAGCAAAAATAATTCTAATCATCTGTACCATGTCAGATGCATACATTTCTCTGGCCAAAAACTGCCTAAAAGGCACTTTAAAGTCACCCTCCGCCAGGACTGCTCATAAGAGTAGAAGATCAAGGTCCACAAAATGGCCCAGGCTCTGTGTCCAGTCTGACTCCTACTGAAGACAACAAAGTAGCTCTAGGGACTGCTGCAGGACAGGCTCTGCACCAGCCCTTGCTTATTATCCACCTCCTCTGTCTCTCACGAATATTTCTAACAAAAATTTCTCTAACAACATCTACCTGATAGGGTTCTCTATACATTGCACCGGGATTCTGTCTCTTGGTGAGACAACCTTTTTTGGCTTGTGCGAAGTGAGATGCAAGGGCCCAGGGAAGCAGGTAGAGGTTGTGGGAATTAGATATCAGTGGAGCTTTTACTTCTACATGCCCAAGTGACATTGTTATCAAAAGTCATTTTTACCGACAAAGCAGGGCAAGTGGAAAAGTGTTCTCCACCTTGTTTTTAATTTTCCTTTTCTGGCAATGATCAGCTAATAAGACATTGCCCAGGCACTTAAATTATTTTAATCTTGGTATGCCATAGTTGCTTTTTAAGTCTTTAAATAGAGAGAACAGAGAAGTTATCTGGTTTTACAGCCTCTTGCAATGAGTCTGCAGTGGAAGTAGGACTAACCATCTCTGAGCATCCTACTCCTGTGCAGCCAGTCTGTTCCCAGTCCCACTGCCATCCTGTCCCAAAGGACACAGCCAAACCAACCTGAGGCAGGGTTTAAGGGTGACAAAGCAGCACGGAGGGACACCTCACATCATCACATCATCTTAATGTATGAAAGTATACAGTGTATAAAGGACTACAGACCCATCTTCTGCCAGGATCTTCCTAAAGCACTGCTGATCCCTTACTAGTAGCAGAGGAAGGGAGGTCTGCAGGGAGACAGACTGGAGCCAGGCACACGGAGAGATGAGAGGGGGAGGCGGGTGAGGGACCCTTTGCTGCCAGCTGGGAAAGGATGACAGGTGGAGACCCTCTCTGGGTGGTAGGGCTGTGGAGTGAACAGTGCTACGTGGGCAGACGTGAGAGCCTGACAGTGGAGGCAGAGGTTGCAGGAGGAGCAGCTGCTGTTTCGTCATGCCAGGCCCAGGCGTTTGCATGCACACGCTGATGACTCCTGGCTCAGAGTCACCGTGGGAGGTTTGTGACTGAGAACCGCGTCTCCCCGCTGAGTCACCCCTTGCTGGAGATGCACTCCCTGATCCCTTCGAGGCTGGTGAAGTAATGGGTCTTTTGGAAGGTAGAGTGAAAGTGAAGGAATCACACTGAATTCTCCCAGGAATGGGAAAGAAAAGTAGGGGATGAGGAAAAAGGTAAAGCCATTGGACTTCACGGATTTGGGTGACTCATTCTTTGGATCGAACTTCAGAATCTCCAGTGCCTGGTCTCTGCTGGGAAGCTCTAGACCATCAGCTTAAGATCCACAGATGTTTGAGTACCTTTGAGTATCAGGCCAATAAAGTAAAAGTCACTGTACATTTAAGGAAATGTGGGCTCTGCACATTGCATTAGAAGCCTGTTGTCAATAGCCCCAGAGTTACACTTACCAAACAGAAAATGCTTGTGCTTTTTCAGTCATCAGAATGATATCGTACACTCAGAGCTTCACTGCTGTTGAAAAGAGCAGAGTCAAATGCTGTGTAGATCCTACCGGGTAGCACATTCCTTAACAGCATTTCTAAAGCATTCCACGTTGGCAATAAAGTATAGAAAAAGGGAGAACAGAGCACAGCCTTCACTGAAAATGAAAAAGGAAAAGAAAAATAATCACAAGAGCTTTTCACTGATGTGGGCTGTGGCATCACTCTATCTGCTGCTCAGAGCAGACATTGTTTCCAAAATATACACAGCACAAATCTAGCAGAGCAAAACTTGAATAGCTCGTCATGGTCCCTTGGACTTAAATAGGTTGCCAACTCCCTATGGAAAGGGACACCAAAAATAACTAAATCTGGATCACTTGAATATTCCAGTTATCCCTCAAACAAACAACCTCTGCAGAAACATTTGATTTCCAGCTGTTTCTCACTGAAACTACAAAGGTCTGATCACGGTGCCCAGTGATACGTGGAACTGTTGATCCCGTTCTCGGGACTATTACGGGGTATTTGTTTGTTGTTACCCCTTGAGAGAAAGATGTGATTTATCACAAAAGAATGGTGAATTTCACAGGACAGTATCAGGCTCCATACGGTTGTGATAGAAAGGTCAGCATCAAGCAGGCAATGTTTTACACAGTCCTGGAAACGTTTTAGGGCCAAGGTGAAATTAAAGCTCCATTGAAGTTGATTCCAAAACTCGTATTTACTTCATCAGAGCCAAGTTTTCCTCCAAAGAATCCCTACATATATTTTGGCTCCCTGAAGGTTTGCTTTCATGGCAAAGTTTTCCCCATGGGTCTAGAAATAGAGAGGAAAAGAAAGGGAAGTGAAGGTGCGTGGGAGAGGGAGGAATCAAAGCCTCCCTCCTTCAACGCTTTCATGGGGCAAAGCTCCTGATTACACCCTCAGGCGTCCACATCTCCCTGTTCTTCTCTTCCTTTTGCTCCTACAGGTCTCATCCCTTGAGTACAATGGAGCCCACAGGCAGCCCACTGCTCCAGCCTGGGAATACTCCACCGTTGGCACTTTTCACCCAGCAGGACCATCCAAGTGACTCAGCAGCATCCTGCTCTGTTATTCACCTTTAGACTTAGTCTTAAATTGGCAAGACTGACACATGCCTGCTTTGCTGCTTTGCACCCATAAGATGATAACTTCTTTTCCCAAGTGAGTCCTGCTGAAAGTCCAGCTTACATATAGAATCATAGAATCGTAGAATGGTTCAGGTTGGAAAGGACCTTAAAGATCATTGAGTTCCAACCCCCCTGCCATGGGCAAGGATACCTCCCAGTAGACCAGGTCACTCAAAGCCCCATCCAGCCTGGCCTTGAACACTTCAAGGAATGGGGCATCTATAGCAACCTGTCCAGTGTCTCACTACCCTCACAGTAAAGAATTTCTTCCTAATATCTAGTCTAAATCTACCCTCTTTCAGTTTAAATCTATTACCCCTTGTCCTATCACTACACTTCCTGATAAAGGAAGTGTCTTATGTGGGGCTTCAGCTGAGGTAGGCTACTAAGATCCAACACCAAGTCATCCATCATGTTCTAGGCAGTTGGTTCTTAAGAGGGAGAGGCAAGAAACACAACAGGGGGGTGCATGTATGACAACCTGTTTCTCATTAGTATCTTGCCAATAATCACAAATAATCAGAGCCTGACTTAGTCCTCATACAGGAAAATTCTCTCTCTTTTCCAAAATGTTTTTGATTACAAACTATTATTAGATAGTCCTGCTACCTATAAAATTGGCTGGGCCTCTTTGATTTGCATTCATTGACAATCTACAGCCAGGCTGTCCGCAGCCAAACTGTATGTGAAATAAAAGGAATTTTCTTATTTTGCTGAAAGTTATTAGGTATCTCAGCTATACATGAGTGGTGGTGCTTTGGGAAGATGTGGCACCTGTGGGGGTTCAGAAGATGTTTTGCCAAGACTTCACTACTTGGAGAGAAGCTGCTTGCAGTAGTGCACCTTTCAGTCCTCTCCTCCTTTTTAAAGAAAAAAAATATCTTTTTTTATTCTTTCTTTTTTGGGAAATCATCATTCTCACAGGTTGGGGAAGGAGGGAGAGATATAAGACCTGCAAGGAGAGCCACTGCTCCCCGAGAGATACTGCAAACACATTGCAGCAGGCAAGGACCATCGCTGTCTGTCACCAAGACCAGACCCCACCAGCCGGCTGATGGTGGTTTCCTGCTTCTGGGACCGGCTGGAGCAATTGGTTTGTAATCCAATTGAATTTTGGCCAGAACACAGCCTGGGAGACTCACTGCTGAGCCATCTCACTTGGACAGCTGGCAACAATTTGTGGACTGCAGGAACGCCTGCTGAGCTTTCCACACAGAGATGAAGACCGGCTTTCACAGAGCTTGCCAAAGGGAGAGACACCTGCTCCTGCCTCCCAGCTCCCACCTGGAGATAAAAGTCCCAGTGTCTCTCGAGACAGAAATTTTCCTGAAACACAGGAGGGCCCCAGCATATAAACCTACCCTCTTTCTTCTTTCCTTCCCTATTTTGACCATTGCAAAACATAATTTGATAAAAGTCTGCTTTAGTTTCAAGGACTAAGTTTAGGGGAAAGGGTCTTGCTTTCATGACCAATGCGTGGAAAAGACATGAAATCAATTAAATCGATGCAGTGCCACATCTACAAATTCCTCATTATCCCTTTCCACATACAATATGCTATTATCAGAATCACCCATTCCCCCTCCCAGCCACATAAGCAGGAGACTCGCCGCTAGCGTCGGTAGAATCCTGAAGGAAACCAGCAGCCTGGCAGAACAAGGCTCAGCCATTGCGTAGGCGGCAATTGTATAAATAACCGCCAACATCTTGAAAAATTAATGCTCCAAAAGCAGTGCTTTATTGGTATGTCAGAGAGATGAGCTGACATAGTGTTTCACAGAGCTTGTGCTGCAGCAGCCATGCATGTAATGTGCCCTCTGGGGACAGTCCATGTGGGAGCTGGAGGACCAGCTTTCATACAACAGCATGGCACAGATTCATTGCAAACAACCGTTCCTCCTTGGCACGCTCAGCGTCTTGCCTGCAATGGAGGGGATGGGACAGAGAAGGAAAGTAAGCCCAAGGATTGATCACAGCAGGAGAGAAATAACATCATCTGGAAGTATATTTCCTATTTGTTCTTTGGTACCACTACCACAGATCGCGTTGGCAATCAATGCGTGATTGATGCAAGGGAATAATATCACGCTCATTGTAAAACTACTTCATCTCCCTGCATTTAAGTAAATTCATAAATAGAAATGGGGGAATGGAATATATTTATTGCACTAGCCCTGATAAATATTTTAAATGCACTGCTTGCCATTTTTGCACTTACTTTATTACTTGGAGAGCTCAGTACTTTTAAGAGCAAAGTTGCTGAATTCAACTGAATGTTAAACTCTTGGCAGGTGACAGACAAACCAGCTCCCTGGCTTCTCACGTTACCTTGTTTTCAGTCCACCGGTGCCCTTGCAGTTCTCTACAGTGTATTTGGTACTTCTTATACAGAAGTGAAACATCTACATTTTTCAGCAAGCTATTTTAAGGCAATGATTTGAATACAAAAGCTTCCAATAACAGGCTCTCCCTCAAAATAAACACCCCAAATATAGCCTACGCTGTGAAATCACATGTGCCTGCTGAGAACATCCTGCAGCCTCCAGCCCTATATCTCTGATCATGTCTTGCTGTCCACTTTCGTGGCCTGGGGAAGATGAGCTTTGCAACATGCACTGAGAGGTAGGGAAAGCCAGTCCATGCTCCGCTGCAGGACCCTGTTGTGGGCAAAACAGAAACAAAAGATGTAATTAGTTTGTCCTGGGCAAGTTCCAGCCCAGATTTATTCTGCTGAGCTGAGATGCTGCCACGTGGCGCGAGGGAGGGATAAAGCCTTCTACCAGAGCAGTGGGACACCATATTTTTAGGACATTGCGCCCTTTTTCACCTCATAGTCTTAGGAAACGTCAGCCAGGTACTGGCTTTCAAGGCTGCTGATCTTCTTCTGAGGAAGTCCAGGCCTTCTCCCTAAGAGCAGAAATGCCCTGAAGTCTTCAGGGAGTGGGAAACCATCTTGTACATATGCGTTCCTTAAGGACCTCTTCTCAAAACCCTGTCCTGCTGCCACGCGGCTTCCCCAGCCCTCTTTCTTCCCACCCAACTTCATCACACAGACTTCACCATGGGGTTGGGGATTGGCCATGGCAAGACTGTGGATGTAAAGAAAGATCCCTTTTAATCAGAGGTATAGTGAGATGTTTATCAACACCTAGAAATACTTAAAGGATGGGTGACAAGAGGAAGAGACCACTCTTTTTTTCAGTGGTGCCCATTGAGAAGACAAAAGGAAATGGGCACAAACTTGAACATAAGAAGTTCCATCTAAACATGAGAAGGAACTTCTTCACTTTGAGGGTAGCAGAGCCCTGGAACAGGCTGTCCAGAGAGGTGGTGGAGCCTCTGTCTCTGGAGACATTCAAAACCCGCTTGGACATGTTCCTGTGCAACCTGCTCTAGGTGGACCAGTTCTGGCAGGAGGGTTGGGCTAAATGATGTCCAGAGGTCCCTTCTAACCCCATATCATCCTGTGATTCTGTGAGGAAAAAAAAAGTGGCATGAGGTGAAAATGAGGCTGACATCTCCCCAGACCAGCCCTTGTCACAGTCATTCCGTCAGCAAGAGCACTTCTAAAAACACTGTTATTTTTCTTACCTCAAGAAGAAAAGCACCAGCCAAAAAGCACAGGGCACAGCTGCCAGGCCTCACTCCTGTTTACTTCTCCCTTCCCTAGGAAAAATGTCCCCTGAATTCAAGGAATCCCTCACTTCTCCACTGAAAAGACACTGGTCTTTTCAGGACTTTGTTTGTTTGTTTGTTTGTTTGTTTGTTTGTTTTTATAATTCTAATAAACTATTAGGCTCCAGGGTTTTTTTTTTATATATCTTGGAATAAAGTCACATTGTTCTCCCTTGCTTCTGTGTTATTCACCTTGCCCTGCAAACCCTGCCAAATGAATTACTATGTTTAATGCTCTGTCTTGCAGTATTTTCTTCCCACTCATCAGAACAATCTGCAAGAAAACCTGTTGCCAACAGCCTCTCATCGTACGGGGCTGAAGGACTGGTAGGCTGTTCGCTCAGTCCCACCAAACACCAGTCCAAAACAATGGCGGGATCATCCTCCACCCCACCCACCAGGTGCCACCAGAGCTCTGGTGCAGCACACAGGGGTGGCCAGTCCTTCCAAGACCGCAGTAGACTTGTAACATAGAGAAGAAGCCAAGGGGTGGAATATGAGCAAAGAACCGAGTCTGTGGTACTGCATGGCTCAGAGCAGAAAGGAGGACAGGAATTTTATTCAGAGCAGTCTGTGGTGCAGAGGGTTCAACCAAAGGGTCTCCAGGTGCCAGCAGCTTTTCTCCTTGAGCAGTCAGCTCAGTACCGTATTTCATCATGCTGCAGGATGCTGAGTCTGCTTGAGGCCCGGCGCTGCCACATGAAGCCAACAAGGAGGAGAAAGTTTGCCCTCTGGGATGCTCTGCTGGTGTTGCCCCTGCAGTCCTCTCCAGCAAGACTGCAAGGATAAACTTTCTCCTTTACTGGTAATCCCAGATGGACCTTTACAGTTCTTAATTTTTTTAGAAGAAAAAATAGATTTGCCAATCTAATTTGACTCTAGTGAAATTTCAGAGGCAATTAAGGGGTTTTGGCTTTTTTTTTCCTGTCCTACCCAGTACAGATCAGCAGCTACAAAGACACTTTCATATTATCAGCTGTACTTCTGGAGCCAGACTCAGTGGCCCATTAATGACACACCACTGTCAATGTGCAATGTGGACACCTCCAACGGCTGCTGCCAGGGGTCCAGGCTTACCCTTGCTTGGGGCTCACCTTTTTATCTAATGAATTATCTCATAATTTCCCCCGTCAGTCTCTGTTGACACTGTGGAGCACGTCGTGGAGATACGAGGAAAGGAGGGAAGGGTGGTGGCACGTTTCTCTTCTCTTGAGGACAGCGTATGTTTGAAAAGTGGGAGGATTTCTGAGATAAAGCAATGGAGTGAGACAGCAGGGAAGGGGAGCAGTAGGAGAAGATTAAGGCAACAGGATCCCCTTGGACACTCTTTTTCTCCAGAAAAATCATTGGAGAAAAATGCTATTCTGATTAACACTGAGTTGTTTATCTTTTTTTTTTTTTTCCAGTCTGCCAGGCAGGATACAGGGCAGAGACTGGGGAAATGGCAGCCTGGCCACCACGCCAGCGCTGCAACGGAGCTGATGGTGTATCTAGGTCAGCATGCGGCAATTCTTCGCAGATGACTGAGATCTACAGAGCCGAAGGCCAGCCTTGACAGGGGAGCCAAGTGCTCCTTTTGCAACTGAAGGGCGGAAAATCTGCTCCCCCTTTCAGGCGGCTGCATGGGAGGGGGCCCCGCGCCACAGTCGCCATCGACCCCACTCACCCATTGCTGGGAAATCAGCGTTGCCATGGGATTTGGATACAAAAGGCCAAAAGATGTGGAGGTCAACCAAGTACTCAGATACCCAGGGAGGAGATTTTCAGCCCTAAAACCAAAACTGGTGTCGAAGCTCTCCTCTAAAACACAACACTTTCTTTCTCACATGGGAGACCAACATCAAATGTTACCCAGAAACCATTTTGATATTTTAAACTCTTCACTTAACTTTGATTTTTGTTACATTTTACATGGTTTTAGGAAAAGCTCCTGCACTCAAACACTTGTCTGCATTTTCCAAACGTCCTAATTGGTCTAATGAGAGAAATTACCTCTACCAACAGCCTGAGTGTCTGCAGAAGAGATACGGATTTGGAGACCAGCACGCTGCCAACTGGGTACACATAGATCATTTATCACAGGATCTCTCCTGCTGCTGTGCCTCAACCCGCTGGGAAGAGAGCATGAAAGGATCAGTGCTTTCCCTGTACATCATCCCTGAGCCTCAGCAAGACTGGCAGCTGTCTCCCAAGATTTGTGATAAACCCTGCCTCTTTTGTAGAAGTTGATTCATGCAGCCCTGGCCTTCAAAGTCAAAAGACATTGTTAGATCATCCTGTCAGGTAGCACAGGCCATCAGGATTTGCACTAATTTGAGTTTCCTTAAAACAAGTCCTTCAAAAAAAGACAAGTCTGCTCTTGATTTGACAGCCACAGAAGAGCAAATATCTATTATTTTCTATCTACTATTTCCTTGTACTGACAGAAGCTCAGAAAGTCATTCGGGAGGTTTATTCTCAGTTGTTGAAAGCACCAGGTGAATTTTCCTGATGATCTTGATTTCTGGCAGACGAATACATCAAATTGTGTGCTCAGGACCTAAACTGGTAAACCTGGATGCCAACCAGCTAACTAACCTGCCTTGCCACATATGATACATGAAGGGCCCTGTAATTCAGGATTTTGAGTAGGAATATTGAGGAGAGGACAATGCAGAAAGAAATGTTCCTGTTTCTAGAATGAAAGGCAGCTGCTTCTGCATACACTGAGAAGGGTGGGCAGCTATTAACACAAGGATTTCAGTGCAAGAACTCTTTGTTATTTGTATTTTTGGGTGATAGCTACCACATTTTAGGTGTTAACCTAATAATATGCACCCTAATACCAGTATGCTTTGTCAGAACTAGTCAGCCTAACACAGATCATTCCTTTGATACTGCTGCAGCAGAACTTTCTAGAGCTGCATTTTCTATCATGAACACTTCTGTTTAAATCCTCCATGTTCTAATGCTGGATAGCTTCCTCTTCAAACTGGCACCACTGGGCAAAGAACAAACAGATCCAGAGCAGAAAATACTTCATTTTGCAAGCACACATGATTGTACTCAATTGGGCACACCTGGAGGCAGAGCATTTGAGGAGACATGAGGACCTTTCACCAGTCTCAGATCTGTCCATGTCTCTTGACTTGGCCCATCAAAAAGACCCCATAAATTAAGTGCAGGGATGGTTATGTATACTCCTAGTAATGCAAACACAGGCATGTTTTGAACAGCGTGTAACGTACATTAAATTGTATTTATTTAGTGGCCATGGTTAGAAACAGATGTGGCTTTTGCACTATTTCTGCTGGTAGACACGTTACATTGAAAAACTGTTTTTCCATCACTGCCTCCTGCATAGGAGGGTACTCACTCGGGGCCAGCGGAAAGTAAGAAGGCAGGATGAAGCTCCTGTAATCTCTGCATGCTTTGCATCTTGCTGAAGCCACACACATCTGTGTCCTGAGCAGACAAAAAATAAAAAAGGCTATTATGTGCCCCAGACAGGTTTACTCAGAGTTCGGTGGAGTCAAAAGTATTGCAATCCATGTGATAAAACTGGTACAAAATGTTACTAATCAAAGACTTGGGAAGAAGATGAAGGGAAGAGAGAACGGAACTGTCATTACCCGCTATTTTGACTGTTGAATCTGGACTATTCATAGTAACACACCAAGTGTATCTACCCAATTGCAGTAACGAGTGACAGCTCACTACTTAGCAATTAGGTTTTCCTTCCCCACCTCTGAAATTAAGGTCATAACCTTTTCTATTTACTTTTGGGATGTGGTAAATTAGAGCTTTGGCTTCATTACAAAAATTAATTAAAACAGTCACACAATGGCACCATTCATGGCTGTGCTGGCCCCTCCCTGCAGTATGTCCTCACGTCAGTTCTCTTTGGTTTTAGTCCCAAATTCCAGTACGTGCTAGCCTGCCTGTATTATTTGGATCAGTAGACTAGATTTTTCTTTTTATCCATCTTCTCTGCTTCACTGGAAGGGCTCCTCCTGTTTCTAACTCTTCTGTTTCTTTGTTTTTGAAGGAACTGTACACTAGCAGGCTCTCAGCATGATCTGATCTGCCCAAAATGCTTTCTGGCCATGGACTTTGCCGCAGAGCTTTAACTTGGACTCATCGCAGAAACCTCTACCTAATGATTTCTCCTTCCTGACATCCCAGGTGTGTAGGTCTGGAAAAGAGGGCTAGCATTCAAGGTGTTTTTGTCAGAATTTTGAAAACAAAACATTAATAAAGAGATGGGGGCGGGGGAAGCAAAGCCTGACCCCTCCATACTTGCTCAGAGTTGGAAGTCTGCCCACTGAAACACGTTTTATGTTTTTTTTCTAATGCATTTTATTTCTTTTTTCTAAACCGTTTCTTTGTGAATGTAAGGCTTGTTTTAAAAGCTGGATTTATGGACTGGCAAAAAATAATGTTTTCTTTTACAGGAGAAAGTGTTGCATTATGTTTCACATGACCATGTCCTGAGGTGGTTCAACACACTGAGTTCTGTGCGTACCAATAAATGCGGATCTCAGAGATTCCAGGAATAGTGACCTGCTGAAAATTGTTGCTTGATGGAAAGTACAGAAGAACTTGGATTCATTTTATATCACACCTAAAGGGAGAAATGGCTGACAAAGGTTTGGACTAATGTACTCGCTGGAGATAGCGCCCAACAGGCAACTTGGATGTATATGTGTAACTATGATGAAGTCAAGGTTGATGTTGCTTTAAAGAGAACATGAACTATTTGCAAAAAGGGACACCTATTACAGGCTTTACTTCTTCAGGGCATTGAAGCATGTATGTAACTGCAAGCCTCCCCTGGTTTGGTTTTTTTAACTTACTGCTTGTCTATGCTGGTGCACTCAGGAAACGTTATCCAAATTAATTTAGGGTGTGACTTTAGGATGTACCAGCTGAACAGCTTTAAAATGTGAAGCAAGGTCAGTTTTTGTGGAGTGAGCCAGTTTGAAAGAGAGTTCAGCTCAACTGTTCTGGAGATTTAAACCTGTGTTGGCTGTAGATGAGAAACAAGAAGGTACTTACTGGGGAATGAGCACAGGAACGGTTATACAGATTGCCCCTTCTTCATGAGCTACAAAAGGCAGGGTCCTCCTCCAAAGCTAAAATAATCTTTCTCTGTAGGCTTTATTTCCAAGTGAATCGAGTCCCTGCATGACACATCATATGACTACCCGAGCTCTGGTGACATGGGACACCGCAGAAGGGAGGCCATGGCTGGGCGGCAAGCATGGAAATATGTCGATGCTACTGTGGATGTATATGGGATGGAAGTGCCCGCTTAACCTCGTCTACAGAAACCCCACTGGCCATTTACTGAGGTTCATCATGCAAGAGCTTTGAGAGCAATGACAGGAGCATTGCTTGGAAGGCTGTAATAGACCCGAGCGCCTGTTCTGAATCTACCAGCCTGAGACAGCAAACATAAGCATGTTCCCACTGCTGAAAAATGTGGCCCATCTGTAAAGTCCTTGATACAACATGTGACCCCTGATTCCCAGCTTCTGTGCCTTGTGCACAGGTAGTTGGGGGAAGGACTTATTTTTCTGACTTGCTGATGAGGGGGGAAGTGGAAAAATGGATTTAATCCCTTAAAAACAAGCATCTCGTCCTCCATGTGCTCTGAAGGAATGACATCCTTTGTTGGACTTTGATGAAAACGTGTGTGGAGGGTTGGTTTGTTTGTTTAGGGGGGGTTGTGGGTTTTGGTTTTGTTGGTTTGTTTTTATTTTTTGCTTCTGAGAAAAGCTTACAGCGGAAAGCGAGACCGCATTGATATTTTGCTGCAGAGTCGTTGCCTGTAGGTAGGCTTTAGATGGAGCTGTTCTATGGAAATCAATCCTGGTAAAGCAATAGCAGCTGTTATTTTACCAGTGAGCAGAAAAGATTGCAGAGGTACCCCCACTACAGCAATACTACTTGGCAATTTAAAAACAATTTGGGACATAAAAATAACCTGAATAAAGCTGGAGAACCACAACATTGTTATTTCCCATTCTGAAACCGGAGGCTGTAAATACCTGCTCTCAAAAAAAAGGTGAATTCTCCTTCGCCTGGTCTCCAGATCCATGTATGAGCAGTGAATAATTAAGCCTCTTCAGACAGAACAGAGGTTTTTCACTAGTGATAAGGAGGCATCACTATTTAATATTTGTAATGCTGTTAGGACGGCTGGCTCACATGGATGCTGTTGGATTTCCTCCATTTTTGATCAATTCCTTTCGTCATCTTTCTGGCCTTGTTGCCTGCTCTTGTACCTTTCCAAACAATTAGTAAAGTGAGCTCATCTGCTTTTCTGGACAAAGCAGGGTTATACCTGGTGAGCACCTTGAGGACTGAAGGAAATCACGTCAGGGACTCCGTCTCTTGGAAGCACTTGGGCTCTTTTTTCTCAATCTCATTTTTTCTTCTCTTTATAGAGGAAAACAGCATCATCCTTCAAAACATAGATTGTTATTAGATTGTTATTAGAAGGCCTCAAACAGGGACAGAATGCTGGGGGTTATTTCAAGTTTATTAATATATTTTATGACGGCTTGAGGATGAAAGATTTTGTGGCAATATAATGGAGTATTATAATATTAATTTGCATCAATTTCTTAAAGAGATAATTCAATTAAATAATTCAGCCTTTAGCAACCTATTTTTAAAAAATCATATCTCTTTTTGAACTGTCAACCACTTGAAGGAACAGCCCTTGATTCTTTCTTGATTGTATGCTAGATGAGGCAATTTTTCCTTGGGGAATAACATTAGCTAAATTAGGAACACTGTAATTTAAAGGTGATTAAGTACCTTTTGTGATTGTTGTTCTGTGACTTCAATCTGATAACACTTAAGTGCATTTGTAATCTAGTCTTCCACGGGGCTCCTCACATTCATAAGTGGGCTTAAATCCTCGCAAGATCAGGGCATAAATAAGCACCCCGTTTAAATGGTTTACGGCACGTTGTCAGAGTGTGTGTTTGTCCTGATTACCGTGACATTTCACACTTGTGCTTGGCGCAAAACCACTCAAAATGCTTTTGAAAACAGGAATTTCCATTTTGCAGGAGAAAGCAAGGCCCAGGAATGTGAATGGAGAAGTTCTGGTCACAAAGCAAGGCCAGGGAGCAGGCTGTGGACTCCCGACCCTCAGGGATTTGTGCTCTGGGTTCACTCCAGCTGTACTTTGTGCCTTGGTGCTCCGGTGGGAGAAGCAGCAGGAACAAGCCAGGCCAGGCAGAGTGACCAAGGCATTGCTCAACCTGCCCCCCTATCCCTGGAGAAATTCCTTCTTAACGACCAGCCTTCTTGTGGTTTCAGTGGAAGGGGCTTCTCGTCAGCAGAGTACTTGAGGCGTTGAAGGATGTCAGAACACAGAACAGAACGGGCTCCTGTTGTGCCATTGACAAATTTTAAGGTTGGCACCTGTTGGGGGTTGCTGAGTAAAAGATGCACTCAGCCATCCCACCGTCAGGAGGTGGCGCTGGCATTTGCCCATGCGCGGGGATATTTTTCAGAATGTCATCACTTGGTAAGGAAACGTTCCCCGGTAACGATGGCTCCTGAGCACAGAAACAGCCTCTGCCCATGTCAAAGTTTTGCAGATAAAGCTGGCAGGAAGTGATTTGCTCGGAATCAATCAAGCAGATCCTAGAAATAATGTGACAGATGGTAACCCGACGTTACCGCAACAGCACCAAACTCCTTTTTACTCGCACTTTAAACAACCATTTGGACTCAGGTCTTGAAAGAAAAATGTTAACTATCACTCTACAGCTGGTTGAAGCGGAATTGTCATCCCGCAGAAAATTCTAAGCATTACAAGTCACTAAAAGGCAAACTAAAATTAAAAGTCTGAAATTTCCTTCAATGCAAAATAAAAAAAAAAAAAATCAGTTACCAAGGCACTATTTTGATGGCTTTAAGTTATTGCTTTATTTTTAGTTGTGATACACTATAAACAAAGAACAAATTTAAAATATAAAATTAACCAACTCAGCACAATGAAAGTTTAACTAAATAAGGTTTGAAATAAACACTGAGAAGAGACACTTTTCTGTTGGCAGCATTTCATTCAGAGATTTTTATTTTTTTTTGTCCTGTGAACGTGAATCTTGTTGAAATAATCATGTGTCCATTTTTCCTGACCTAGCACCTTCTGACAGAAAAATATTCCACCTGAACAGTTTCGCTGAGGTCTCTCTGGGTCGTGACTGGGTACACTCGAGTTACGGTGGTTCAGCAAATTTCTCATCACAACCAGCAACATGCACCGTTTCTCCTTTCAAATTTGCAAGGTAAAATCCCTCCTCTTACATTGTATGCCTAATTTACTCCTTATAATTGATTGAGGCCTGAAATGCTTATTTCATCTTTCTGTTGTTATACCTGTGTGCTGTTTGATTGCTGTATGAAGACTTGTTGCTTAGTACAGAGCAGACAACCCTGGGTTATCAACTAAAGCATTAATGCAGTCCTTAAAGGCACTAAAGTCACAACAGCCCTTTCACACAGAAGGAGATTTTTCTCCCTCCTGTCCCATGTGCACCATGCACTCTGCAACCTTTTATGATGAATGTTCTCATCCCCGGAAAGGAGATTAGCCAAAATACCCCTTGTGCTAAAACAAGGATCATCCCAGGAACGCAGTGGCTGAAGAAAGCAAAGTAGGCCACCATCTTTCCCTGCCGAATTGCTGGGTGTGACTCTGTCCCTGCAGACTGCTGTCACTCTGGTTACGTGATGACAACCTGAAGCTCTGTGTCTGTTGAGCTGGTGTCGTTGTCACAAGCCACGGAGGACATTTGCCATGCTCGTCTTTGGCAGTGAGGGTGCCAAAGCCACAGACCCAATCGTTGGGTCAGACCTGGGCAGGCGTTTACTCCCTGCAATGACATGAGGAAAAGCAGAGGGGAAATTGCTGCAGCAGCCAGGGCTGGAGGCAGGGCCCACGTCCAGATGTTTCTTCCAGTGTAGAACTCATACAGAAAACATACTCCATCACATGTGTGTACCAAGGATGCAAAATGAGATGCTGAAATGAAGCAAAATATGATGGCAAACAGACTGGCTCTTTCAGGTGAAGTTTGTAGGATAACAGATTTACTAACTTTCTAATTTTAATAACCCAAATTTTTGAACTTCCCTTTCAGGCAGAGCTGTGCACGTACCTCTGTGTGTGCATGTGTGTATGAACACAAACACCTCCCACACACACTTCAAGGCCTAAGGCTTATTCTTCTATGCTTTCCTACTTCCATACTTTTATACCTCCATAATTCCATACATTTTCCTGGGTCTACACCTGGTGGTTATTCCATCTTGTGGCAGTGGAGCCTGTTTCCCCAGGAGTGGGGTTGGCAGTGACAGCATCTCTGGACCCCAGCTCCCCCAAACAGGTGGGCAGTGCTTCATTCCAGTGCAGCCAAGAGTCTCAGGGACCCTCAGCACATTTACCTGCTCATGTCCCCATGTCAAGCAGACACGGGAGCGCTTGTGGGATGGGAGCCATAGGCTCTGGGTGGGTATAAAGATGTAATTTTGACTGCAGTGTTTGGCAAAATTTGGCACGATGTGAAAACCGAGTTACTTTATGTTTTATATACCTTATGCTTAAATGTTGTTTTGAACGTGTGCAACACACAGCCTGTGGCTAACGCTGCTGCTGGCTGTGCCACACCAGGGCTGTGCCATGCCAGGGCTCATCCCCCCTTGCTCCTGACCTCGCTGAGAACTTTCACTTCGAGATGTTCTGAACATCTGGGCTGAGGCAGACCATTTTCACCCAGAAACAGATGCATTTTAGGCAGTTACTCTGGTGACTGTCACCAGAAGAAGAGCCCCTCTGCCAAGCAGAGGGCAACAAAGATGATTAAGGGATTGGATTATCTCCTTTATGGGGAAAGGCTGAGAAAGCTGGGACTCAGGCCTGGAGGAGGCTGAGGGGAGACCTTATTCATGCTTGTAAGTACCTGAAGGGTGGGTTGAAGGAGGATGGAGCCGGACTCTTTTCAGTGGTTCCCAGTGACAGGACGAGGGGCAACGGGCACAAGCTGGAACATGGGAAGTTCCATTCAAACATGAAGAAAAACTTCTTTAGGGTGAGGGTGGCAGAGCCCTGGAACAGGCTGCCCAGGGAGGGTGGAGTCCCCTTCTCTGGAGACCTTCAAGACCTGACTGATGCGCTGTGGGCGATCCTGCTTTAGCAGGGGAGTTGGACTGGATGAGCTCTAGCGGTCCCTTCCGACTTCGCCGGCTCCGTGATTCCGTGAGCGCTCCCCCGCCAGCGCCGGGACCCGGCCGCGAACCGGCGGCTCGAGGGCGGGGAGCGTGTGA